>NCSK02000052.1:0-144785 GCA_002276475.2 Chlorociboria aeruginascens | reverse complement strand
TTTGTTTTGTGTTTCTGCTAATGAATTGCTAGTTTGGAGACCTAGAAGTTTTCAACAGAACTGGTGGGGTGTAATGATAGTATGAACTGAAGCCTGAGTGGGTTTCCAAAATATGCAGTACGCGGGTATGTTCTGCAGGTAAGATGAGGTAGGGGATAGAAGGAGAGCACAATTGATCAATGAGAAAATATATAAGTACGACTGCCTAGGGGGAGGAAAGCCTTACTTACATCATGTGAATCGCCATTGTCTACCGCATTACAGTTCCTATGACTGCAAGGCTGAATCCATAGGCCAGAAGAGAAGAGCTACGGTTCCACCCCAACAAAGAAGAGGTCCGCAAGAGAACGAAGGAATGTTGGAGAAAGTCGAAAGAGACGGGAAGACCGAAACCGAATGTCGGACTCCTTAACAAAGAATCCCCTTGAAATAGAAGAACCGAAGAAATAATAAGACTCATCAATTATGATATTATACCACCACGCATGATTGGCAGCCAGCTACGCTAGGTTTGGAATCCTTCAGCCTGGCCGACACCGCCATAATTGATTGCCCGCTAGTTCTTCGGTGAGCATTTTTAGCCAATCATGATGCCAGGTCCGGCGAGAAATGGGACGTAGAGAAAAGCGGCTGTTCGTCTCGAGGGGGGGATGATGATGCCACAGCCACATGGCCGGGTTGGCAACTGTATTGCGCATAAGTGGCTTCGTTTACTCTGCAGGGATGGCGGCCTCCATGTCTGGAAGCGGTGCTCTAGATTCGGACGACGACAAGGGGTGAGAGTTCGGACTGTTAGGCACGGTAGGCACGGCGGGCCACGGAAAACCTCGGACGGCGTCATGGAAAAGTCGAAATGGCTGTGTAATCTGATATTGAGATCAAGGTCACCTGGGTTGCTTGGAGGGTCGGCGGTTGCTGTAACATGGGGGAAAGGTATGCGAGGGACAAAGTTGTACCTCCAAGGTCAAATTCACGGTCAAATTCACGGCCACTCTGCTGGTCGTGAGACAGCTGCGGCAGGAGTTGCAAAATGGAGCGTCGAAGCATGTGGCATCTACGACAGCTACCAATGACGGTCCTATTGTAGCACGCAAGCACGCAAGCACGCAAACGACGCGGCCGCGAACCAGGTGAGAAACGTGGGATAGGGCTGCGGGTCGTGGTATTGTTTCACAACGCAGTCCAGACTCCAGACTGGGCGGTAATGAGGGCAAAGTGATAGATCTCAACGCAAGCGAATATAGATTGCCAGGAGATTCCGAGAGGTGCTCGCAGATTGCCATCGTTACCGGATATGACATCCCCGTCAATCATAATAGAGATCCTTGCGCTTGCCCGTTCCCGTGTGCTCCCGTGGAGGGTGATGGTGTTGTTGGAATAAGTATCTGCGTGCCTACCCATCAGCCCATAAAGGACAGGTATGAAGCGCCTTGCCCTTCAAACGTTGTGGGCCCAATGGCAGCAATTGCTGGCTGGAAGTCGACTGGAAGGTTCGAGAGGTCATCACTGTGGTGCGCAGTAGAAGATTGTTATTACGGAAACTGATGCTTTCGCGGCGCCTATTAGCATGGCATATTTTCGATGTTTGGTGCCCGCCTTATCTTTCAAAGGCTTGTGTATCCTCCCAGCTCATCACAAAATCCTTGCAGAGCGCATAAATCTTATGTGTCGACGTTCGACGTTGCAAAGCTTTCCGCATCCTACCATCTTCCGTCGCGATATCATGGAGAGCTCGTAGAAGCGCGATCTGGAAACTCTTTGTTAGTTTTCGCAAACCTTATAGCGCAGTCAGCTTGTCGCGACGGCCAGTTCGATGCTTCTGCGAGGCTTGGGCAGCAGAGCTGGGTCGAAAGATGAAGGGCCTCTTCATCTCTTCGTATGCCATCATGGCACGTCGAGCAGGCATGGGTATGGCGATCCCCAAAAATTCAAATTTCGATCGCGTCTACACAACCGAACGGAATTACAAGTGCAGGCGCGATGCCATTATAGCTAAAAATCAAGAAGGTAAATGTGCGAGGAATCTTCTTCACGTCCTTGACCACGTCAAAGGATCGTAATGAAAAGAAATAAAAGAAGAGAAGCCAGTCAGACGTCCATCGAAACCCATCCAGTGCTCACGACCGAAGCCAGCAAGAAAAGGATCAAGATCATCACCACTCCCTATACAGTGACACGTAAATGCCACCGCCATCTTTGCAGACAGTGCGGGAGTAAAAGGCCTCACTCTTGGGAATCGAGGATTTTGATCATCAACCTGGTTGGAGTCTGTAGCTTTCGTAGAAAACTCAGAAGAGGATATGTACTATAGAATAGATTCCTTTGGAATGATTAGCTTTGGTGCCTTCAACCTTATGCAAAAGTTGGTGTGGAAGAGAAGGGAAGGAAAGGGAGAGGGGCCCTTACTATGAAGTATAATCGACATGTATTTCAGAAGAGGGAGAGGGAGAGTCGCCTCTTTATACCCAGAGAATTTTTTTAGCGGATGGTCTGTGCTCCAGAATCACGCGCTAAACCTAGATCGGCCAGAGAGAGCAAACAGCGCAAACTCCTCGGATACCTTGACGTTGGAATTCAAATAGGACTACTACTGTATACCCCATATTCCTAACATCTTCACACAGAATCTTTCATTCCTTTACTGAGCTACATGATTCGACACCAATCTTCTCTAGTTTTCTCAGACTCTCTCAACGCAAGGGGAAATTCCAGGTGGAGTAGAAACCTTGGCTTTTAACCTTATGATGACAAGATAGGGTTTTGCGCATAGCGTTATCTTTGATATCTCTTTAGCTCTAGAAGAAGAGGCAGTTGGATGAAGCATCAGCAGCCTCATAAACGCATACTACACCAGCCAACGTCTCCAATTTTCAGCGTCATCCAATCAATCAAAAGTCTACTCTTATACTCCATGTCGGCAGGCAGTCAGTAATAACTCCTCAAACTCAGCTAAAAAGGGGGGTATGATTCCTTGCAACCATAACTAGCCGCGAAAAAGCACCTCGTCAACGCTTAAGCCACTCCTGGCAGTCGAGGACTTTTCGTCATCAACCTGGTTGGATTCTGTAGCTTTCGTAGAAAACCCAGAGGAGGATGTTGTTGTACCTTCAATCGAGTAGCAATCGGAGTACCAAGCGAAGGTATGTCAAATAACGTATCCCGAATTGCCCTGCCTGTATTGCATCGCTCCACTCAGGCCTGTTTGCCAAAATGGGAAAAGGTCACGTGGTAAAGACTCAGGTCCTGCAGGTGTTGAGGACTTCATCACTTGGGAGACCGTGAAGTTGGACACTTGATAGTGCGAATGTGCCACTATCGTGTGAGTAGTTTAGTGGAGTGAGTAATCGCTCCTCTGACCTCGTTTTATATTGTAGTTATTATTTAAATTTATATAACACACCACAAAAAATCACACAAAGCATTATTACTTCTACAATTGTATAAATACTACCTATAACCAATTTAATTCTCTCCATAACTGGTACCAAGCCGCTCTTTCAACTGCTCGTCGTCACTCGGTTGTTTTTGGGTCGTAGATTGCAGCACTTTTTGACTTTCCGGCTCACTCTCGGCATTTGTTGTCACTTCACTGCCATCCCCATCATCTGATCCTCTCTCCTCGCCGCCACTAACATCCCCATCCTGACGCATCCCCCCACCCAGCATCATAATACCTTCAAATCTCGCCCGCTCTTCCTCACCCGCCAGTCTGGCTCTCGCCTCGGCTTCCTTCCTAGCGGCCTGACTCGGGGCTCTGGTTTTCAACTCGCCTGTTACGGTTTGCAGATAATATGGGACCTCAATATTACCCTTCAAGAAGAACAATTTCAAGTTTCGGGCCTTGTCTTTGAGCTGGACTTGACTTCTGTCTTTCAAGATGTCGGATACCGAACCTTTGGAACCGTAGAGAGCGAGGATTTGTGACCAGTGAGGGCCTTTGACCTGATCAAGTCCAGCCATCAAGGCGTTTTCTTCGTCTTGGCTCCATGGACGACGTTGTGAAGGAAGACCGGGACGTCGGGATTGACCAGGATTGATTTTGGCGACTGCAGCTGCGCGGGCTCGTTCATAGAGGACTTGGGTTGGCGCGGATTGGGTGTGGAAGGGGATATTCCCATTGTTTGAGTAGTGGGATTGGGATTGGGATTGGGATTGGTTAGGAGGTTGTTCATAAGGGTGAGCGACTGAATTCGTTAGCAATATGCGGAAACGGGGTGTGTTATGTACCGTTGTTCTGAGATCGATTTGTATATTGACCATATCCTACGCTCTGAAGTGCGGCTTGAGCAGCTCGTGCAGCTTGTTCAACGATATCATCTACTTCGACTGTAGGTCTTTGAGTCTGGTGCAGTCGAATTGGGGATGCTGGTGCAGTGAGAGCATGGCGCTTCATGTATGGTGTGATTAACGGTTCGTATGCTGTGCTCAGGTGTGCACTGAGGCTTTTCAGAAAATCTTCCCATGCATACATTTCCGATAGAATCTCTGTTTTCTATTAGCTCAGTTCAAACGATTGGAAATACAACCTACGTATTGAGTCCACATTACTTGGTTGGTTAATCAAGTACTCCCTTCTCTCCTGTGCCTCATTGATAAAAGCGACTTCGGTGGCAGAGAGCGGTATGTTCGGATGTCTGCCCAACAAGATATCATTCATATTCAAAGGGAACAGATCCTCCAAGATATCCTCCTTGGCCCTCTCCTGTTCCTCTTGTGACACGGCAGAAAGATACATCTGCGTTTTAAGATTCAGATAGAGTTGTCCAGGCTCTTTTTCTAACGGCTGTCTATCCGGAGTAAAAGTCTCAATGAAATGATCATTTAGCTCATAGAATCCTACATCTTGACCACCAAAAACACTAGAGACAAAAGTTGCGAGGTTTGTGGTCCGAATGGTAGCTCGATGTTCGGCTTCTTGAATATTGAGTTCGTTTGCGGAGAGGAAAGGGGCTTGTTGAGAGTAAATCTTTTTTGTCTGATCAAACAACGATTTCAAAGTCTGATATGCCTGTCCCAATTCCGAATTGGGTTCCGTAATTATCTTGATGGTTTCGGCATATGGTCCTTGTGCCAATGTGGAAAGAATTTGTGTCGACTGTAAAATTAGCTCTGCCCATTCTCTTCAAGATATCGCCATACCAAGCTCTCTAGAATAGGCAAACTTAATATCCGCATACTCAAATGAGGGTCCGCAATCATAGCCCCAAGATGCGCAATTCCATTCTGTCCATTGGGCGTACCCTCCCCTGTATACAAATCCAACTCACTTCCATTCTCATTCTGAGCCGACTGCGCAATACCCTGTGTTGTAGCTTGCCGAAGTAAAGCTGCTAAATCAAACGATTCAGTCTCGCGTTGCCATTCTGGTCCGAGCGGTAGAGTCGCGTGAGAACCGGGTTCGATCCTTTGACGCTTCTCAAAGTCATCTTCAACTTCTTCAGACGAGCGTCGTCGCTTCAGAGATGGAGAATTGGGATTGTATACTGGGATTGATTCGGTCGAATATGGCGACTCGTTCTTGATCGGTACATCTATAATTATTAGATCATATCGTCCTTACGACCAAGAGGATATACCTGGTACTGGATTACCCAGAGGGGAAGCCATAGGAGTCAGTATAACAGTCTTGGATGGTGTTCCAAGTTCCGCCATGTTGGATTGAGTGATGGTGGAAGAGTAATATATGGTATGAAATATAAAGTCTGATTATGTGTGAGTGTGTGTGTGCGTGTGAAGGAAATATTCGGCAGAAAATGGCTTCTACCGCGACGTCTTTTCTAGCTTAGTCACTATTCCTAGCCCTGAAACTAAAAACCTCATCCGAAGCCCCCGCCCTATGATGCGATACACAAACATAATTCTCCAAAATTATTTCGGAAATTCTCCAACATTTACTCTAAACAAGGCTAATGGAACATTACGAATGCGCAATCAAATATGAGGTTATTAGATTATGATCATGCTCTACTGATGCGTTCATTGCTCGCGTCGCACTGACACAATCGAGAAGTAAAAGTAAAGCTAATTCTCTAACGTCGTTTTGCTTTACTATAACTCGTACGATAAACAATTATAAAGGCCCCCGATTCTATAGTCTAGAATCTAGAAAAATCCGTTAGTCCTCCTTTCCTTGCCTCTTTACGATGATTTTGACCCGCTTGACTGGCTGTTGTGGTTCCTCGACCTTGCCCTCAATGTCTCGTTTTCTCTTTGACTTTGAGACGAACTCGGCCTTTACGGCTGGCTCCTTCTCCACCCTCTTCTTCCTCTTTTTGATCTCCCCATTTCTCTTCCTCCCTAATATTTCCTCATTGTCCCGCTCCACCCAGACCACATCCATGCTCTTCACCCAGCTATTGGCCATCCGGACCTCCAAAAGCAACTCCCAAGACCGTCTTTCTTCCCCGAGCTCCTGGACCGTACGTCTTCTCTCCTCCCTTCCATCTTCTTTAATCACCTTCAAATTCCCATTCCCCTTCGGATTCCCAGTCTTGCAACCCCGGATGATTTTGATTGCTTTCAGCCTACTCCAATCTCGAAAATACCGTTCGTCGCTATCCCGCTCCCACTGTAGATTCTGGGAGTCGTAAAGGTAGTCGTCGAAGGTTCCCTGTCCCATCGCCAGGTTGCGGGTTTTGGCGAGGAGCTCATCGCCCTCTCCGAACCACCGTAGCTCATGGAATAGTGCGTGAGGTTTGCCTTTCAGATCGTCCGAGAAAAATACCGTGTCCTTTCTCCAATTGATGTAGGTCCCAGTGAAATGTCCCCCAAAGCAATATGGTCTGTAACGATTTAAAGCAATGGTGCGAGAGAGGGAGAAGGCGTGTAAAAGGGCCGGTACGAGGGTTGGCGACCTGAAAGTGCCGGATTGATCGAGTGGATCGTAGGAGGTCTCAATTAATCGTGGTTCTTCATCCTGAACTGCCATTGTGAGAACCCTCTTCTGGACTCTCACGGGGAGGAGTGCCCATAGGTAAAAGAGGGCTTTACATGATGTAGGCGACGGGCTCTTAGATGGAGTAGCAGGTGGTGTTTGCGGAAACTTGGTGACTTGATGATTCGGAATCGAACCGAATTTTAATGGAGATAGGAGCTTGGAGGGAGGAAAAGTGGCTGCGGCTTGATTGTTCGATTTCGAATGGGACTTTCGTGGGGTAGGTAGAGGAGAAAGCATTTTGTATGATATTGGGGAGGACCCGGATGGTATGGTACGGTGGAAAATTCTTGGAAATCGTGGTTGGTGGAGTCGATGATGATGATGATGATGGATCGGTCTTTCTTTTTAAGAAAAATAAAATAAAATAAAAGTTAAAAGTAATGATGCAATTCCTCCCAGAATTTAGAATGGCTCTTCACCTTGTGAACCCAAACGTGAATTCCCAACTTTTCATCATTCATTTTCATCCAACTTGATAGAAACAGCCAATCAGTCCTCCGAACAGCCTTCATAGATAATAGGTATTTTATATATGGCAAACTTAGGTAAGTCAGATAATGAGGTCCTCTGACTAGATACGTCACTTGACGCTTCAATGTCTGAATCGCTTTTCGAATGATGAGAGAGTCGGTGGAGGAGAAAGAAAGAGAATAATAAGATATTTATTTAATTTATACTTGCCACTGTACAGCTGAGAGTTGCTGGGTTCTATTGCAACTGAAGGAATAATCGAATCATGAGAGCTCCGTTGCGATGTAGCATCACGTGATATATGAATAACCAATGGAAAACTACCTGAGACCTGTTGGCTGAAGATAGCGGGAGGCATGAGTACGATACAGCATGATTGTTGTAGCTCCATCTGTGTGGTTTAATACCTCAGGGATCCTCCATGTCGTGGAAGAAAACAAGAATGAGATTGGCGCTCAGCTCAGCTCATGATGGCAAATCAACACATGATCATGTCCCCAATAACAATCCAAAGTATTCATAGCACCTACAATCAATCGAGACTACTAATTTCCAATGTCATAAACCAAGCTTCTGGATGTTTTCCTGTTACAGTCACGTGATATCAACTCCCCACCCCCAGCAACATACGATTTTCAAAGTACTATACTCGTGCATGACTCGTTCCGTCCGTCCGGTCCAACGTAAAACAAGAGGCTTTATTATTCGACGCCTTACTCCCTCCGCTACGGAGATGAGGCAAGGTATATCTAGTTGCATTTCCCCACACCGTTGGACTGTAACGGGATTCCCGGGGTAAGTAATTTTTGATTTGGCTAGCTCAGAAGGTTCCCGTTTTGACAAAGTGCTATGCTACACTATTCATTTTAGAAGAGAAAAGTTTTATCACATCCTACAGGACAAACCTGGATCTGTAGACTTGTCCAAATATGTGGTTTCCCACAGAAGAAATGCTTGGACAAATTATACCCCAAGCCGTTGCCTCGGGACGTTCATATATCCAAGCTCCTCTATTGGATTCCGGAACTCCGACAGCATGCAAGATGGACAGATGGAAGACTTTGTAGGCCGGTCTCGTGGGGACATGCATTGCGGAATTGCGTCCGTTCCTAGATGGCGCGGGTTGAAGCTTAACTACCTATGACGCGGCTTGGAGTTGAGAATATGGCGTGTTAAGTTTTGAAGTTCAACATCGACTTGAGAGGAGGGGGGTTATAGTACGAGAGAAGGTTCAAATCGGAAGTTGCTCGCTATGACTTACCACGAGATCCCGATCACTCGTTCGTCGCCGTGGCAACTGGGGCTGTAATTGTAAGTGGGCTCTAGATGGACAATACAGTAACTGCTTCCTGCAGTTGCTCGGATTACAGATTATATACCTTGGAGCCAATGGTGGTCTAGATTCGTGGCTGACAAGGTTACAATGAGGGGCAAACGAGGGGTCGGAATTCAACGTACGGCGGTCAACTTGACATGGCTCGTATAGGGGTACATCCGGTGGCTTGGCTTGATATTGAAATCGAAGGACCAGTAGGATAAATGGATTTAACTCTATGGGGAAACGGCGGGGTGGCGGGGATGGGGAAATGCAAACAAAACGTATCACTAATCATGATGATAGGTATGCTTGTGGGCAGAGGAACCTACCGGACTGTACATCCGTCCTCTCTACATCCACTCTCTACATCCACTCTCTCTGTACAACATCGTCGGTAGAAATGGTTTCACAATGTGGAACCGGGATGAGCAACCCACAAAGCAACCAGTCGGCGCCTGTCCCCTTTGGGTAATGGGTTTTGCTTTTTTTGCCTCGACCTCTCGCTTCTCGCTCTTGTCCTTATAAACCCCCCCATACCCCGCCCATCTGTCTCCCTCTGCTCTCTTCATACCATCACTCTCTGCAACTGATTCCGTCTCATTACACAAGCACCCATCCTATCCATCATCATGACCGTCGCCAAGTCTGTTGAGATCCACACCCCGCTGACGGGCAAATACTCTCAACCAATCGGACTGTATGTATCTTAGATATCCTCCTCCGCAAACCCCCACCCCACCCCACCCCCCACCCCGCCTTTGGTCTAGGTTCTGACCACCGCAACAGCTTCATCAATAACGAGTTTGTCGAAGGGGTTGATGGCAAGACCTTCGAGGTCATAAATCCCGCCACGGAGGAGGTCATTGTCTCCGTTCACGAAGGTACCGAAAAGGATGTTGATCTCGCCGTGGCGGCGGCACGCAAAGCCTTCGAGGGGCCATGGAAAACCTTGTCGCCGGCAGATCGAGGAAAGCTGATCGTCAAGCTCGCCGATCTGATGGACGCGAATCTGGAAGTTTTAAGTGCTGCCGAATCGCTCGATAATGGAAAGGCGATCAGCATGTCAAGGATCGATGTTACCAATGCAGCGGCATGCATCAGATACTATGGCGGTTGGGCTGATAAGATCGAGGGCAAGGTCCTCGATACCAATGCGGATACTTTTTCATATACCAAACAAGAACCAGTACGTTCCATACCCCTCTGCCGAGAAATTCACCGCTAATTTCTCAGATCGGTGTTTGTGGCCAAATCATCCCATGGAACTTCCCCATATTGATGTTGTCATGGAAGGTTGGTCCTGCCCTTGCTACTGGAAATACCATCGTTCTCAAGCCCGCCGAACAAACTCCCCTCTCTGCTCTGATCGTTGCTTCTTTGGTCAAGGAGGCTGGCTTCCCTCCCGGAGTTGTCAATGTCATCTCTGGCATCGGGAAGATTGCTGGTGCGGCCATCACCTCGCATATGGACGTTGACAAGGTTGCCTTCACGGGTTCCACTCTTGTCGGTCGTCAAGTCATGAAGGCTGCGGCGGCATCCAACTTGAAGAAGGTTACCCTCGAACTTGGAGGTAAATCACCCAACCTCGTCTTCAACGATGCCGATATCGAGAATGCCATTTCTTGGGTGAACTTTGGTATTTTCTTTAACCACGGTCAATGCTGCTGTGCCGGTTCCCGGATCTACGTTCAGGAAGGCATCTACGATAAATTTGTCGAAAAATTCAAGGCTCGTACCCTTGCCAACAAAGTCGGGGACCCCTTCGCTCATGACACCTTCCAAGGTCCTCAAGTTTCCCAGCTTCAATTTGACCGTATTATGGGATATATCGAAGAGGGTAAGAAGGAGGGAGCCAAAGTTGAGGTTGGAGGTGCTCGTCACGGGACCAAGGGATACTTCATCCAACCGACCATCTTCTCCAACGTCACGGAAGATATGAAGATCATGCAAGAAGAGATCTTCGGCCCCGTCTGCTCCATCGCCAAATTCACGACGGAAGCAGATGCGCTCCAACTCGCCAACAACACTTCCTACGGTCTCGCGTCTGCCGTTCACACCCAAGATCTGAACACGGCCATCCGGGTCGCCAACGGGCTGAAAGCGGGCACGGTCTGGATCAACCAGTACAATATGCTGCACCACCAGATCCCTTTCGGTGGGTACAAGGAGAGTGGTATTGGTCGTGAGTTGGGCGAGGCTGCATTGGCGAACTATACCCAGACGAAGAGTGTTTCTATTCGTTTGGCGGATGCCTTGTTTTAAGTAATACATACATACATACAAACAAACAAACAAACATAGCGTGCACAATATTAGGAGTTAGCTTCCGGGTTACCAGAATGTAAGAATGTACAAATGAAACCATCATCATGCCCTCCGGCCCTGTTCTCCGGCCCTCCACGATGCTGCCCATCTCCTCTGTCAATCCGCCTCAATCCTCGCGTGCGCATCGCCGCTCCCCCAGCCTCGGTCGATCACCACGCGAGGAACGAGCCCCCAATGACGAAATCACGCATCGCCGGATGCGGCCTGAGGCACCGCTTATCGCTATCGCACTATCGCACTATCGCACTATCGCAATATCGATTACGGATTGCAGGCCTGGCACGGCTGCATTCGCACCCTGGTGGTGCTGGTGGTGGTCTGGAGGTGCGATAAGGTAAGCCGGGGGTGATGTGGTGATGTGGTGATGTGGTGAAGGTGGTGAAGGGTGGATGGTGGATGGTAGGCGGTGAATGGTGGGCGGCAGCTGACAACGTCTGCTTTTATTCCGCTTTCGATTCGCATCACGTTCACACCGCCGGCTTGGCATGTCTGGGGCTCCTTTCTGTCCTATGCCGGCGTAGACTGATTATGTACATTCCAGGCTGATATGACATAACAGAGGTTTGGTTTCGTGGTTGGGTTGCGGTGTTTGGTGTTTGGTGGCTGGTGGCTGGTGGATGGGTGGATGGGCCAAGTAACGAGGGCTTGCGTGTGCTCTTCACGCGGGGGGGGGTGGGGCTGGGGAAGCTTGCCTATGCTGGCTCCGACGACGAAGGAGGGGAACATACATGCATACATACATACATACATGATACATGGGGGGAAGGAGAAGGAAAGGCCCTTATGCAGGTGCGGTGCTCAGGATGGTAAGCGGTCTTGGCTCTACGCCATCCTATCCCGGTGCAGAGATAATAGGGAGAGGCATGGGCGGGGAGCTCTTTCGGCGGGGTGTATAAGGTATAAGGCTAGCTGCTGCCCGGCATTCCGTTCCTCTGCTGTCCTTTCTCTCCGTGCTTTCTTTTTTGCTTGGGTGCCGACGTATCGTGTGTTTGCTTGGACAGGGCCTTTGTGCAAATACTCAGTTGGGAGCTCTTCGTTTCGACGGTCGAAGTTCGACGTGAGCATTTGTACACCCGAGAGCTTGAGCTTGTGCTTGAGCTTGTGCTTGAGCTTCAGCTTGTGCTTGAGCTTCAGCTTCAGCTTGAACCACCAACCTCCCCCTCCCCCTCCCCCCCCGCCACGAAAGAGGACGAGACACCATGAGCGCCCTCCTCTTTCTCTTCCCTGCCCTTGCCCTCGCCACAAACCCCATCACCTGGTCTACCAGCCTCTTCCTCTACCACGGCGAAACTCCTCCTTCACTCACCCCCTATGCCCCGCCATCCAGCTCCGCCTCCTCCGCCTCCTCCTTTGCCCTAACCCCGGAGTCCGCTACATCGCTCATCAGCGCGGGCGCCCTATTACGGGCGCGCTATATTTCGCCGCCGGTAAATGGATCGCTGCTCACGGTCGCCGCGGTTATAGACGGGATCCCCATCAATGAGATTGATAACTCGTTGATGGATGTTTGGAGTACGGACGAGGAGGTTAGTAGCGCGAGTGCGATGGCTCTGTTCCAGGGCTTGTATCCGCCGGTGGGGGAGCAGAGTGTGTTGAGCGGGTTGGGGGATCTGATTAGTGAGAGTTTGGATAGTGTTTCTAATGGGAGTACCGGGTTGGCCGGGTATCAGTACCCGAATGTGGAGACTTTTGGAAGTGAGGATTGGGATTATATTTGGTGAGTTGGTGGGGCTCTTTCTCTGGAACACACGTGAGAGCGAGAGTAGGATTAATGGAGAACCAGGCTTGCGGGCAATGAAGGTTGCACCAACTACGATATCTCGGTCTCTGAATCGACTTCCCTCTCTTCCTATAAATCGACCCTTGCCGAAACCGATTCCTTCTACCAATCCCTGGCCTCCTCCGTCTTCTCCCCCCTCGACCCCTCTCTCTTACACTATGGCAATGCAAAATTGCTATACGACTACGCGCTCTATGCCTACGCATACAATGCCTCAGTCGCCTCTTCCCTCTCCACCTCCGACCTAGCACAACTCTCCAGTCTTGCCTCTTCCCATGAACTCCTCGCCACCACGAACTCCACGAACGTAACCTCCATCCAAAGCATAGCCGGGCAAACCCTGACGGCCAAGGTGCTCCAAGGCATGCAAAAGAGCATCTCCTCCTCGGGCGTCTCCGCAAAACTAAATATCCTAATCGGATCCTACGAACCCTTCCTCTCCTTCTTCTCCCTCGCGGATCTCCCCTCTCACTCCCCCCAATTCTCCACTCTCCCCCTCTACGGCTCCATCATGGGGTTCGAGCTCTATTCCTACACCACCACCACCACCTCTTCCTCTTCCTCTTCTTCTTCCTCAACCTTCCCCCCCCCTCTCAGATCTGTACATCCGCTTCGTATTCCGCAACGGCACAGCCGACAACGCGCCGCTGATATCCTACCCTCTTTTCGGACGCGGGAATTCCGACCCCGATCTCACGTACTCAGAATTCATGGGTTACATTGGAGATGCAGGGTTGAGTCTGGATGATCTCGGGACATGGTGCACTGTGTGCGGGACGAGTAATCTCTGGTGTCTAGGCCTAGAAGCGAACCAGGAGCAAGTAGATAAAGACGAGGGGGGGAAATCTTCAAAAGCGCCAATGAATCCCGTCATCGCCGGTGTGATCGGCGCCGCCGTAACCATCGGTGTAGTCCTCCTACTCATCCTCGCACTTCTGCTCCTGGGCTTCCGTCTGCGATGGAGCGGCACCAGCACGCGGGCCGGCGGCAACGAGGGCGTGGCAGTCCTCAAGAGGAATTCCGCAGGTGGCTTCAAAGGGCGCGAGAAATTGCACAGCGATACGGACCTGGCGCTCAAGACTGACAAAGGGGCTACGGTGAGACATGAGCGCGTCGGGAGCTGGGAATTGAGCGTGCCAAAACAGGGGCATAGTCTCGATAAGGAGATTTCGGGCGCGGCGGTGCGTAGCCAGGCTGATTATTCGAGGGAGAGCGAGGATGGTATTGCTGGGGTGGATCTGTTCGGGGAGGGGGTTAGGGCAGTGGATCATGTGTGATTTTTTTGAGGGGTGAGTGGGGTAGAGAGGGGATCTTATATACTCGTAATTGACAATATGGCGTTTTGGTGTATTTAGAATAATTTCAGATATAGTTGAAGCCTCCATTACCCTGTCCCCCTTCCTTTACACCGTTTGTTAAAAATTTTGTCGTTAATTTGCCGCTCAAATTATTAAATATAAAATTTGTTAAGAAGATAGATGCCATCATTCACTCTTTGCTTTTGGTGTTGGTGCCTACGCCACTATGATTTTAAGCCCATTTCGGAGCTCTCTTTTGTACTTTTAAAATCTTTCATTTAAACCATTCAGACTTCCTAATCAAAAACTTTCCATATATGTATTTTCGCTCCTCTAACTTTGTTGTGCAGTAATTATATACTAAAAAAGAATAAAAAATGAGATATAGTTTCAACTATTTTTTAACTAAGTTTTGATTATATATATTTCTATTCCCCCCACCCCCCCCCCCTTTTTGTTGCACAGAAAATATTATCTATTGTTTCAAAACTCGGAGGTGATCCCTCCGAAGTATTACGTTATTACGTTTGGAGATAACGCTGCTCAGTATATGGGCCGGTCTCGTGGTGCCCGACCCCAACTCCAGTCTTTGATTTATTAATTGGTTGGATGGGGGNNTTTTTTTTTTTTTTGTGTCTCAAGGTTCTTCTATTGTTATGGTGGGGCCAAAGTTTAGGTTTATTAGACCGTTGCAGTCCCATGGCTGCATAATATATTTGTATGTGGCTGGTGTAGAGTTAGCGGGTAGAGACATTGCTAGTTAATTAAAGATGTATATTGTAATTTGGATTTGTATTATTCAAGAATTGTCATTGGTATTTATTACTTCCTTCATGGGAAATATTATTATATCGTCTGGAGCTGATTGAAGAAGAATGTTTCTTTTCTTTTTCATAATATCTGTTATCCCTTCGTGGTCTGTATATAGGCCTTACGATGTCCACAGGCTAGCAATTGGGTGTAGGAGGTGTGTTTATCCTTAAGGTTCAAAAGAAGGTTCTACCCGTAGCGGCCTAGGACTGGGTTTTGGCCACGGCACATCCTATTATCTCTTCTTACACTCAGGAAACAAACCTCGATCTGTCAGACCAACCCACGAGCAGGGTTAGAATTGTTTACTCACGTAGGACAGATATTTGGTCTACGGACAGGGGATTTTTTAAATAACTATCAATTTGCTAGTGTTTCTTTGTGTGGCTTATGATCCAACCATCGTTTTTTCCTTTTTTCCCCCCTGATGTAACGTGTCCTACCTAGCCTCCTCGGGTCCCGAATATGTCTATCGTGGTCTTGTTCTTATATGGTCTAGTGGTCAAAACCTCGCATGATCTATGATTGGTTTTCATGGGCAATAGTATCTTTTGTTGGCAGTTGGGGTCATGAAGTCTGAGTACATGAATTGATGTAAAAATTACATAAAGTTAAGGAATTCTCTTGATCTCATTATTTACACAGCATTCATCTTCAGCAATATCAACCATCGTTTTTAGAATTTCTTACTATCAACATTTAACCTTCTCTACAACTTAATCTCTAGTTTATACCTTTACAACACTTTCACAGATTTTATTATCTCTCTCTATTATCACCCAAATACACTACAGAGTTCATTCTTATTATGACCGACAGAAGATATAAGAGACATGGCAGTTCTTCCCAAAGTTCCAGCAATGAATCATACAGTTCCAGTGATCAAAGAGCGGCTATTCACTATGATGAACATGGACCCTACCAGGATTTTAATGGAGCTCATGTTTATATGAATTCAGCTACTAACCCGGCAGTCGGATCAAACAACTCAAATGCAGCAACGTACCCCTCACGCGCAACTGGATTCACAAACTCGCTAGGCCAACCAATATATTCATCTTCCGACCCAACATATAATCGAGGACCCAGCGAGCAAAGACAAAATTTTACTGGCCACCCTTCAGCTAATTATGGAGGCCACTATGCGGCTGAAGCTTCGTCCCGACTTCGCCAAACAAGCGCTCCTCCAAGCTCTACTCCCCTAGATCCCCACTATGTGAATCCTTATCAACAAGCTATGGACCCCCATGGCTCCGGACCAGAACCCTCAACTAAGATGGTACAAGATTATAAAGGCTATAAGTATGATGACTACGACTTAGAAGATGCTGAAAGCTCCGTAAAAGCTATCTATAGAGCAGGGGGACCAGTGGGACCCAAGGGCAATAAAAGTACAATTGAAGGTCACGGGCGAGTTGCTGAAATTGCGAATCGAGGAATTCAGAATCTCAGGGAGTATGAAGTTTCCTCCCTAGTATACTTATAGTTGAATTTTCCGGGCTTCATTGCCCTCGCATTTCACAAGGACAGACTAACATGTGTACGTGCAATAGCACCCGGTGGGGAAGAACCGAGATGACGAAGGATTACGTCGGCTACGACGACAAGGAAAGTGCTGGTGGGCATGAAAGGCACATCAGATATCTAGGCGGAAGAGAAAATAAATTGGTGAAGAAACGGGACCTAAGTGCGAAGCTGTCTGGCACTTCTGAAGAAGAGGAGGAGGATGATCCGAGGGTCAAAGGTAAGGGTAAGGCTCGTAGGGGTAAAAGATCAGTGGAGTCGAGCAAGTCTCGTTATAATCCTTCTTCTAGGTCAAGTGATTATGAAAGTGATGGAGGAAGAGGAGGAAGTTCACAAACCTACTATTACTAGGAGGTCTTCGGATATCAAATGGGATTATATCAGGGGCTTCGATTATCTGATTTGATCTTCCCATATGTTTTTATTCTAGGAAACTGGTTCTGTGCATTTTAGGAGGGGCTGGAAGTTGCTGGCGTTTTTGGAGGTTTTGGCGTTGGGGGTTATAGGAGTACATATTTGGTCATTCATTTATGATTTCACGGTGGTTATGGATTTCGGGGTTCAAAGTTATGGAGATACAGGATTTAAAGTTTTATTTTTGTTTATAGAGAAGCTTTCTTTACTCTTTTCCTAGAAGTAGTAAACATTGACTGGGCTCTATACCCCGTACCCTCCATTTCTTCCCCCCCACACTCCCCAATACCCCCACGCCCCAACAAACGACCAACCTGCAAATCAATAAAAGAAGTTGTACTTTATATCTCCTATACTCCATATTTCCAATGCCTTGAATTGCAGCCTCTCATACTATTAGTTATTGAGTAGTAAAAGATGTAGAGTACGAGGGATAAAAAGAACAGAACCTTCAATGAATCTGTAGCCAAGAAGAGGTATGCAAAAATCCATTTTTGAGCCAATCAGAAACCAGCATTCATAACAAAAAAGCTGGGGATAAGGGGAGGTAGGTGGGTTGGTGGCTGAGTTCGGGGCATGGGGCCTACCAACATTTTATCATTCTAATAAGACTATTATTTTAACCTACTTTCATTGTTCCTTTTTCTTTATTTTAATATATGCTCGATTTCAATTTCCAAGTATTTGTTTGCAAAAATGCATAAAATTTAAAATTAATAACAGAAAAAAAAGATCTCCAATTCTTTACAACTACGCCTATAAAGGTAAATATTGGAAACTATAATGTATTTCACAATAAAGGTACTCTTCAACGTGTGCTACAACAGTTGCACTTATGGGAAAAACAAAGCCACTCCACCTTTCCCCAAACCATCTGCCGCAGCAGTAAATGCATTATCCCAGTTTTCTAAAGGGAACGTGTCAATACTAGTTGTACTTCCTGCCCCATTTCTCAAATCCAAAACCCCAACCTCAGCCATCTTAATCAACTCCTTTACGTTCTCCTTACTATACATCCATTTCCCCTTCAACATCAAATCTTTATGCATAAACAGCCCATATGGAACCCCCACATCTGTACCAATTCCTCCCATCCAACTGATTCTCCCAGAATGTTTGAGCGATAGAATACAACTTTTTAAGTGAGATGAAGTAGCTGCAGCCGCAGGCGAAATATCGAAATAAATATCGATTGGACCAAATTCCTTCAAGGCGGCTGTCTCCGCTTCAATATCTCCTGTGATGGGCACATATTCCACTCTTTCATTCTCAGCAAGCCTCTTCAAAATCTCAACATTCCTCCCCATAGCAACAACCCTCGCTCCCATAGCCGCTGCTAATTTCACTGCCGCGCTTCCGAAACGTCCTGTAGCTGGGGCCACAATAACAGTTTCTCCCGGCTTAACCGCAACATCAGCCAGCCCCCCATATGAAACCGCTAAGGTTGACAAATCGGCCAACTCTTCAATTTTATATCCTAAACCACCCTCTTCTCTACCCCCCAATAATCTTATCTCATCCAATGCATAGCAATTCTCAAGAGGCACCTTCGCATACTCAGCATAAGTAGCATCTTTCCATTCTCCATGCATGAGAGTCTTGCTACCAGCGGTATTCCCCTGATGAATACCCATAAGAATTGCAGATGTAGGATCGTCTCTCGCTCGGATGAATGAATCGATGAGGACTAATTGCCCAGGAGTGAAGGCAGTAGTATCAGAACCTATTGCCGCGATTCGACCCACGCCGCTGGTCCCAATTACGAGGGGCAGGGGGAAAGGATATTTTCGTGTGCCGTTGTATATTTCCCGGGCATAAGTAGGAATGTTTACGGCAAGCATGTGGACCACGACGCTCCCAGGCGTAGGCTGAGGAGTAGGGAGTTTTTGGACAGATGGAGGGGAAGTCAAAGAATTGAGGACGAGAGCTTTGTGTGTTGGGGGGAGTATAGTAGAAACCATAGTGAGCGGTTGTAAACGAAAACTAACGTTCACTTGCTTGCCAAGCATACTTTTGCAATAGCTTGGAGAGAATTCATTTTATATTAAGTTATTGGTAATTAATCAGTTCTTGCAGCTCTATACGCGTTTCAGATTCAGAGGCGGATTTAGGACTATTGTTGCCGAGCTATATGGCCTCTTCGGACTTTGAGAACTAAATCCGATAAAGTAAGATTCTCTTGCAGCCCGCTTCAGAAAACAGCTGAATTTCGTGTAACTATTCTAACTAATCCCAATTGTGGAACTTTGAATCTATGTTGAAATCGTGCCGCGTGGCTTTGTCACACGCAATATCATTGCTTTATTGATAAATCATTAATTTTTAGGCATTGCTTTATGAGTTATTTATTTGTAATAATTAGCACTCCAAAAAAAAAAAAAAACGCGTGGCTAGTAAATTACTAGTGAACTCAAGTACCTCGTCGAGATTCAGATAGCTCTAATGAAGGGGTCATGAAGGACCCATTTCTAGATATATTATATGGGGGACCCCCCATTCCTTCCAGAGGTCAAACGCAATTCAATACTGTACTTTGGTCACTTCAGGCCTTCAGTATAAAGCTTTTATATCTCATTATTACCTTACCATATTACATGACACGCTTTGATGAGTAGGAACCAGGCTTCAAAATGAGTAAATCGTGAAAAGGGCCTAGGGTCTGTTACCTAAGACTAATGAACAAGTTGTAAGTCAGCATAGTTCTATATGAGAATTTTTCTACGATGCTTAGATTTCTAAAATTAGGAATATTTCTATGACGCCTTAGGAACACTTTAGCGCTTAAGCAACACAAGAGAGGTATGAAGTGGTAAAGTGGAAAGTTCGAGACAGATAGAGAAAATTAAAACAAATGGCGAGACTTATTCCAGCCACTAAAATAAATCTGTGTGGCTATACAGCTGGAGAAATAGTGGCTCAAATAGCTGGCTGGAATAGGTAGCGACTAGGCCTTGTATAAAGCGATCGTTAAGAAGTAGATCTACGAAAAATATCTATAAATCATTAGCTGTACTATAATTTAAGTAGCTCAGCCACGATCTGTGTTTCAATCCAGATATTTTAGTAAGTCCAAGAAGATTTACACGAAAGATATCAAGTCTATGTCAGCAGCACGAGTAATGACTACCACTTTATCCCCGATGATACTACTGGTGCAGTCAGAATGTTAACGGCAATGTAAGTTCTGTAACTCTCCAAATTCGATACATAATTTGATCCAAACTTAGTAGTTATCATATTACATTCAAGTTAAGTTCTACCATGGGTTTATATCAGGAGGCGCCTTCAAGTAGCTCAATATGTTAATTAAGTAGAATGATGAATATTCTGTAATCTAGGTATACAGATTCTATCCCTCTAGCCTCTCGTTATCTCACAGGCGTCTGATCAGAGATATACTCCAATAAAACAATCTCGTAATCTTCTAACCCTCCCATAGAACAAATAAATTTCAGTGGAACCCGGTGACTTAATGAGATCGGTCATGGCCTGGCCTGAATCAAATATTTTGCATAAACCTTTCCACAGCAAGCAAAGAATATCAATGGATAACATGTGAGGTTATCGTCACTCCGGGTGTCTTTACAAGCGACTAACTTGGCGGGCAATTGAATTATGTAGGGCATTGGAATGACCAGAGATGACACATCGATTTCAAGATATTTGGTCATTTGTAATTGCCTGCCGTCAAGATTTGGCCAGAAATTTTCTCTGGAAGCGGATGTAACTGAGTGTAGCGACTTCTTGCTATGCCGAGACCATCCTGACTACCACTTTACAAGGATACTTAGGTATTCTTTACTGTTTAGCATAATACAACCCATGTGGAACAACTTAGAGAGGTTCACCCTATAACTTGGTAACAAAAAGAGCATTTATCAACTAAGTTCAAAGTATATATGTTACATATTAGGCCGCGCCTGGTTCCTAGTCTCAGGTCTGCGCGGTTCCGATAATTTATAGTGATGTCCTCCCAAGAAGGCATCAGCGTAATATCCCCTATCCATCTATCTAACACCCTAACTCCCTATCATCGCATTGTTCAAACTTCGCCTCCGAGGCACCCTTTATGGTGGCCTCGCTTAGGAGCCCGAACCCTGGATGCCGAAGGCTACAAGGCCATAACACTTCCGCTCTAGCGTCACTATCTCGGAACATCTAGCCTTTGCTGGCAAGCCAGCAGACTTCCTAAAAGAAGGGAATATATAGCATTAGCCATCTTCTCTCCATTCACCCCATCATCCACACCCTGAATCCCAATAATCTTATGAGGACTCTCTTGCTCCAGATCCTCCGAATTCTGTTTCAGCACACCCAATGCATCCAGGACATCACAGCCCGCTGATCCGACGGCAGCCAAAGCATCATATGCCACGATTTTCGTAAGGTAAGGAACGATTTCATCACCTTCAGGAAACGGTTGGTCCCCGCGATCTTCATCGTACCAGCTTGTGCGACTTTTGAGAAACCAGTCCCTGTCCATGAAAGGTCTAAATCTCTGTTCTGGGGGCAAGCAAGCTTTTTTATAGAAAGCGATATCTTGGGTGACTTCGACGCGGCGGAGATGAGCACCAATAGGATGGCCTGTATCCTCCATTCCGGTGAAGAGATTGGTAAAGAGCGGAGTGGCAAAAGCTGCTACTTTGGTGTACACTATAGATGGAATGCGAGCATCGTGGATGAATTTATGGAAACGTTGCGCGGCGGGGAAATCGAAGTTGTTATTTGCAGCGTCGTTGTTGGGGACGAGTTCGTTGTCTTCTGTTACAGTATATCCGCCTTGCAGGGTGACGCTTCGGGTGTAGTCTGCCATTAATTGATTTAGTTCTCCTGTTGCGGCATTGGAGATGTCGGTCAGGGAGGAGATGAGGAGTAGAGAGACGGTTGAGGAGGTCTCTTGCGCTTCGAGATATATGGATTCAATAAGATTGTAGCCGTCCTCAAATACTGTATCTTCTGGGGCCATAAAACTGCAGTCAAATTCGTAATCGTCGACAGGGTGATCCTTGGTTTGAGCCTTTGTCCCTCGAGCGATCGGGACAAAACCTAACCCGAGAGAATCTAATGCCCCGCGTCCGAAACAGGCTCGTTTCTGCGCTGGATCTAAATTGGCAACAAATCCCTTCAGAACAATAAGGCCAAGGCGATGTAACTCTTTCAAAATGACCATTGCCGTAAGATCGTCATAGTCTTTGGCAAGATCGGTTATAACTAGCAGGTTAACTGGTGTTATCCTGGCCGTAGAGCGCTTTTCAGCAACAGTAATTAGCGTGTGATAAACCTTTTGAGATTCTTCGCTGAGGCCGGAAGGAATCAATGCCTTTTGTTCGGCGGTAAGTGGTAGGAGGAAACAGTCCTTTCGTTTAGACTCTGGATATATACCCTGCTGACAAGTGATAGATACCGGCTCTGGTGTTGGTCTTTCTGATGGGAAGTATGATATGCAATTCAATACCAAGCAATGAATAAAGTCATCATTATCATCGTCATTAGCTGCTTGGTCGTTCCTAAGTTTTGGTTTGTACTTATCGATATTTGCTTGATAGAACGGATCTATCGTTTCGTCAGGACTGAAATCAGAGGTTGTGTATGCAGCGAGTGGTGTCGGTAAATTTCGTATCTTTTCAATAATATTCCGCCTCGGGATCTCATATGCCTCTACATTACTATGTGCAGATCGTACACGGACTAACGGTCCATTTCTTTGGTAGCACGATCGAAGAACCCAATTATTTCTTCTGTAAAAGCTTTCCCTTGTGGAATATCTCCCCCTAACCCAGGTTGGCAGTTCGGCCTTTGTTGACTTCTCAACCTTCTGTGCTTCGCTGTCTTTTGGATCCTTATCTTTAGAATCTGATGAATGTTTTGCTCCCGATGGTTGGGACATCGTTGAATAAGCCCAGTGACAGCAAAGTATCAAATCCGATAGCTGCGCATGTATCTCTGGTTATTCCACCTGAATTTAACAATAGATTAATAATTCTGCGAGAAGCAGTGATGATCCTTCGTTCAAAGGAGGTTGTGGGCACAAAAAGTCCAAGGGTGTTGGTGGGAATAAGGGATGCAGATGAATTTAATCTTTGTGGATACAAATAGGTAAAGTGAATATGAATGCGGTAAATCAGGCCAGAGTGTCAATAGAACGATGAATAAATCAAAAAAGCCACGAGGCTTGGCATAAATAGCTGATCATATCGGGTATTGACTAGATCAGGCAGATTCATAGGCATCATGGCCTGTGGAGACTAGAACTACTCAGCCTCACATATGCGCCTTTGCGGAGAAGACGTTGTTCTCCATAGATTCAATAACACTGATTCAGGATCTCGTCTTGGGTAGGTAATTGTGTAACTGAGGAATGAAGTTATGTTAGCTTGCGTCGTATTCATATTTCTAAATGACTTTGCCATGGCTGACTCAGCATTAGGGTTGACAGAATTCGTGACGGATTACCAAATTAATCGAGATGCCAAAGTTTTAAAGAAAGCAATAAAAAATAGGGGGAAAAATAAGTTAATTATTTGCGTATATTTTTAGAGCTATAGAACCATAATAATAATAATAATAATATATATATATATAAAACGCAATTTTGGTAATCCGTCACGAATTCTGTCAACCCCTGGTGATCTGGTGTATCTGGTCACATAGCGAAGAAGGTGACTTTTTTTTCCAACGACAACATAGAATTAGGGAGAACCAGGCCTCAGAGGGCAAAAGAAAAAGCCTCCAGAAGAGCCTGGGTCTGTCCGGGGACCCCACTCTGTGGGTGGCGGGTGGGCAGAAAAGCGCTCAGACCTTCTCCAGCTTCATCTATAGACAGATTTGAATTCAAGCAAAAGGTAAAGAAAAATAAATTTAATACAAAATCCTGACTTGTAGTTTTAATACCGAGCGAGAGAAAAAAAACTGTTATAAAGGACTTTGTAATTGTCTCAATCTGAGTTTGGACAATAAACAATAACAAAATACTGTAGAACTAATAAATTGGTTGTGAGGAACTATTTCATAATTGTCTGAGCCTCAATCCAGATAATAGTAAAATAGGCCTTATTGAGAAGGATGAGGAACCATCTTTAACCACGCTAAGCTTTGGTATGTAGACTGGGAATGGGAATTCGGATTCCGTTGATAGACCAATCCCCACCTCTCCCCAGACCGCACTACAGCTTACGGCTCATCCCCCTCATCCTCACTTCCCACATCGCGCAGCGCATCATAAACACACTCCGCGATTTCAAACTCCCTGATCCTGCTCCTCAACTCCAAATCCCAATCACACCCCTCATCATCACACCCCAACACATACCGCTGTTTGCTATTACTCCAAACCCTGCGGACCTTCCTCCCATCCACTATACACTCGCGCATTCCTTGTTGCAATAGCGCTGCCAACAAAGGACCCGAGTACTCGCCCACTCGGCCGCGATCCCGCTCCATGTAAGAGAGTTCGCGGTAGTAGCGGGACGTGAGCGGGATCGGATAGGGATGTACGGTCCGGAAGGCGTGGTAGAAGGGTTTGCAGATTAAGGCTAGGCAGGTGGAAGTGCAGAGGTCGAGAGGGTGGATGTATGAGAAGATGTGGAGGATCAGTTCGTATGGAAGCGAGGCTGCGGGTGCTGGGTATCGGTTAGTCGATTTTTCAGAAGAGGATGGAGGGGAGGTACATCTTTTAGGCTTGGGATCCCTGGGCTGCACGAGTAGACGTTTGGTGCATGAGACGACGGTGCGAATATACTTGTGTAGGTCATTCAAAGAGAAGCCCAAAAGCTGGTGGCTAGCCATGGTAAAGACTGCATAGTACAAGTATCTAGCTGATGAAGTGTGAGAAGTGCGTTGTACTTTCTTAGCGACTGCTGAAGGAAATAATTGAAAGTTGTGGAATAGTTAAATTGTGATGAGATCTTGGTTAGGGTGGAACGTAGTGAATTGATATTGGCAAGATGCGTTGAAGAGCTTAAATGAAATGTGAATCAATGTTTAGATTGACATGACAAACTCAAACCCCCCTGCTCGACACTCGGACAATGGGTTTCGTTTTCTAAAACCATATCTCCTTAGTATAGATGTGACAATTGCTATCGTTGATGTAAAGGCATCTGGGACTACTGACTCCCCGTAAAACTATCAGACGATAATAGAGAGTTTCATCATTTGTCGACGTAAGCCACAGATGTGGGATATGTATCTTGTAGAAAGCAATTTATTTGCTCATTTTTGCACCTAAAGAATTGCCCAAGCACTATATTATGCTATGCCATTATCCATATTTACTCCGGCCAATATGACACCAACTATGCTCCCATGCAGGAAGCAAATACATAATCATAATCGTAACTCATCATAACCTCTATCTTCTTCTGGTGCTCGAAACCATAGGCTCAAAAGCATCTTCATCATCTGAAATCTCATCATCACTCAACTCCCTAGCCGTCTGGGTCTTGGCTTGTGACTGCGCGAAATTTAATTGGGTCTGTCTGGGTTTCGCAGCCGCTCGCTTTGGTTGGGATTTGACTGGTGGTGGTTCCTTATCTAACATCATGGCATCGTCGTCTTCATCATTGCTAGGTTCAATCACCTTATTCCTTCCTCTTCCTGTAGCCTTGGGCTTTGCAGGTGCCTTCTTAGGAGCAGCCTTCTTGGCCGGTGCTCGCTTTGCGGGTGCTTTCTTCGTGGGAGCGACTGAGGCAATTGGCATATCATCATCACTGAAATCGAGCGGTACTGAAGGTGCTCTGCGTCTGCTTGCCGTAGTGCGAGCGCGAGCTGGAGCTGGAGTATCTTCTTCACTTTCTTCACCGTCCGTAAAGCCGAAAGCTCCAACTTCGTCTACCCACTTCCCGTCAATATCAGAGTTCCAGGTGTCCGGTTTTGGCAACAACTTTCTCTTTCTCTGCTTATTAGCTTTCTTCTTCTCACCAGTTTTGAATGCAGCCTCCCGCGCCAGGCGGAATCGCTCCATGGCGTTATCAAGATCTTCTTCTTCGGCTTCATCCTGGGCAATTACTTCCTTAAAATAATCTTTGAGGCTTGAGTCAACGAATGCTTCCAAGTAGTGTTTGTCATCTTTCTCGACGAATTGAGTAACTGCGTCACTAAATGGTGCTTTGGGCAGAAGAATCAATTCCTGAGCTTCGAGATACTCTCGGATGACTTTGTCAACTTTGACTGTATCGCTGTTCATGGAGGCGATGACGTCGTCCTCGGGTAGATCTCTCCCATTTTGAGTCTTCCTAGACCCCCCGGACTTCTTTCGGTAGAACTGAACCACATCATTGACATTTGCGACTTTGCCGATGAATCTATTTGAGAAACGTTGAGGATTTTCGATGTCAAAATGGCCACCCTCTGGCGCAGAATACTCGACTCTGAGTCTGATCAGTGGAAGTGGGATTGCATCTGGCATATCATCTTCATCCTGAATAGCTCGCCACTCCTCAATAGCTTGCTCGATTAATTTATTGACGATCTTCTCCAACTCTAAAGTTAACTGGCTTCTATTTTCCTTCGATTTTGCAATTTTCAGAAAGGGCTTTTCGTCAGACAGAACCATTTCCTTCATGGCGAAAGGTCTAACACTCTTGATGCGGTGTTTCTCAACCTTGAACTCCTTGCCAATCACGCTAATAACTGCAACATGCTTTGCCATGGCTTCACCAGGACACAAAGATGTCGCCACAGAGGAGCCGGGTTGCATAACATGAAATTGCATCTCCGGGTTCTGTCGTGGGTCGATGAGACATTCATGCTCATGGCCCCAGACGATGAGGTCCATGAAGTCTGGGAGGAAATTTTCTGGGAGATATCCTGTCTCAGTGTGGCCGTGGTGATTTTGATGGACAGCCATCAGATTGAACCAATCAGTTTGCTGTACTCCAGGCTTAAAAAATTTGACATGTCCATCTCTGAAGGTTCGGAAAAGCCGTTCGTCTCTAACATTACTCATGCCGTAGAGAGCCAATTTTGTATTTCCCTTTTGTAGAAGAACAGGTTTGATGTCAATCCTATCCGCTTCTGGTGTTCGTCCGAAATAGTTCATTAACCCTGAGACTTGAAGGAGGTCAAGAGCACAGAATGCCCCATCCCCGGTAGGATCATCATGATTGCCATGAATAGAGAAGACAGGAATAGCCACATTAATATCTGGATCCTCGTAATTAACATGGTTGAATGCGCCACCGAATATTTCGTTACCATCGCTCAGCATTTCGAGTTCGCATGGTTTGTCCCCAAGGCAGTTCTGTCGTAGTGATCGCATGACTTGGTACATGGCTTTTCGGGAAGGTTTATTGTCGTGGAATAGGTCGCCGGCGAGTAAGACCATATCTACCTAGAAAAATCAGAGATATCTTACATAGATCGGATCAAGCTTACGTCTTGAGTTCTTGCAAGGTTCATAATCTCATCGAAGCTCTGCCAGCTATCATTTTTGCGAATAGGATCCCTTTCTGCATAGCCAACATGACTATCGGTCGCAATTAGAATACGAATAGTATCCGCAGCTATTATACAATCAGTAATCTTGACTCGAAACTACATACAGGACGTACCTTGAGCTCTAGGCATCTTGAAGATTGCTTTCTTCTAAGCCTTGACATGAAGAACCCTCCTTAAATAACTACAGTGAACATGCCAAAGTTTCTTCAAGGTATCAACACGTAGGAACATGAAGAAGAGCAGAAAAATGTCCGTTTGCTCCCTAAATTGACAGTGTTGAACATCTAAGAAATACGGTTGTCGCCTGCATCTTTGGGGAGACGCGATCCGGTTAGCGCGTTTAATCCATGTCACTCCCCCCAGAACTTTTGCAGCCGACAATCCAATTCATTGTCAACTTGACGACAACTATATTAGTTGGATTGAGATATTAAAGATGTTTCCGACTCGAGCGCTTCTTGCGCGATCAGTATGGAAAGGTATTGGATATTATGGTGCTCTTTCAAACTTTGACGGTATGGAGACTGACAGTTTCTAGGACCCAACATCGTCCCGTAAGTTTCATCCATCAACAGGTTCCTCGTCCTCTAACTGAAGACAACAGTCTGCCGATAGTGCGGGCACCTGCCGGGCAAAAATCCCCTCCAATAAGGACACAAGCTCGATCAGCGACAATATTGCCGAATTTCGTAGGGTTGACGTTCCAAGTACACAATGGGAAGATATATAATGATGTGACCATTACGGAAGATATGGTTGGACATAAGCTAGGGGAATTCTCACCGTGAGATTTTACAGAGTATGCTGTGTTGAATTGTTGTACTGAATTCACGTAGGACTCGGAAGATCTTCTCATATAAGCAGAGTAAGAATAAATAGATGGATCGATGACGGGAATGCGACTGGGCAGGCGTTCTAGGAGCGAATATGACTCTTTCTGTTGGAGGCATGGGCAGTATACCATTGTATAAAGTTACTGCCCTGAATGTGCTAGCATAAATACGTCCATATCATCGCCTGGCGCTTTTATCTAGGGGCTTGGTTTAGTTGACTATCAATTGACATCTGCATCACCTGCATTGAGAGTACAAAGAGAATACAGTTCTAGTGACATTATTTTTTTTTTCAGAACTTTGCTGGCATGGAAGCTTATAAGTCGAGCAGTATGGTGCCATATACCTATATTGTATCAAAAACCCATTGGTGATATGAAATATGATCAATTGTGGACCGTTCGAGGTCCCCGTCCGTGTGACCCCCAAATGCACCGCCCCCTTCAAGTTACAACCACAAAGCATCCGACCATGCAAATAAAGACGCCTCAAAAGCCAATACGCCATGTATTCATCCAATCCAGCTAGTGAGTCAACGATAAAACTCTCCTCTTTTAACATTAACACCATACTCGCCAACCGCCATGCCCAAGTCCTCCATAGTAAGCACCGTCCTATTCTGACTTCCACCTTGACCACCACCCCCATAACCAGGGCGTTGAATACCAAGCGGACCACCCCGGCCTTGTTGTTCTTTGTTTCCAGGAGCGGTAGTAGGTTGACCTGGAACAGGGAACCCAGCAGCAGCCCCTAAATTGCCCATTGGGTTATTCGCATTCGAAGAATTAGATGACCGTATTCGAGAGTATTGATAGGCATCTGCTGCAATGTCTGCAATGAACTTCTGGGTAGCGAGCGCGAGGAGGCGAGCGAGACGGGGATCTGTCTGAGGTGGAGGAGGGAGACCAGCTTTTGTGAGGTAGTAGTTTGTAACTGCATCTGGAATCTGGCATAGTTATTAGCATAATATAAGCAGTAGTTGGAGAAGAATTACAATCGGCGCATAGTCGTCCATCTTCCCAAGGAACTCCTTCAACGAGACATCCTTCCTGGTTGGAAGTTTGGGTTCTGCTTCTGGGGCAACTGGATCAGCTTCCTCCTCCGCATTATGGATTGGAACGAGATCCATTGTAGGATCTGGAGACGTTGCATTTGCCATGTTTGCTGATTGAAGTGATAATTTTGTTGATGCTTGGAGGGAAAAATGGATGTTGCGACATCATCCACATGACATAAATTTGCCAAAGGCGGTGAATTACTTTGGGATTAGCGGCCCTCGATTGCATCTGATATTATATTTATTTTTCTTGCGCCGCTTCCACCAACTTATGCAGCCTTCCGACTTGAATTCTGAGTAGATAGCACAACATTCATTCTCAGAACATCAAGATGGCTGACCGGCGTCCAGATGATCAGGAGATGTCACGATCAAAACGTCCCAGAACGGGAGACCTCGATCCAACGGCAAACCCATACCTCGCACATATGTACGAAAGTGAAGAGCAATACTATGGCAATGGCTCCGATCCACGGAATGGTAAGTCCTCCGCGTTGTCCATGTTCAAGCGCCATGGAACCACTGCTTTGCAAGCACATGCCGCAGAAGATGGCCCAAACAACCCGTTCAACAACAATCCTTTGTCTCAGCAATACTTCCGAATTCTGAAGACAAGACGAGATCTTCCGGTTCATAAGCAGAGGTAAGTTTGTGCGTATTATGTGGGTTGAATATAACTAACGCATTACAGACAGGAATTCCTGGACATGTTTCATTCAACCCAGATTCTTGTCTTCGTGGGTGAGACTGGTTCTGGTAAAACAACTCAGATTCCCCAATTCGTCTTATTCGATGACCTACCTCACCTTAACCACAAGCTTGTCGCATGTACCCAGCCACGTAGAGTAGCTGCGATGTCAGTTGCTCAACGTGTGGCAAACGAAATGGATGTCAAACTAGGAGACGAAGTTGGATACACTATTCGTTTTGAAGATGTTACAAGTCAGAAGACCATTCTGAAGTACATGACGGATGGTATGCTTCTAAGAGAGGCTATGCACGACCACAATTTGGCTAGATATAGCTGCATTATTCTCGATGAAGCTCACGAACGTACTTTGGCGACCGATATCTTGATGGGTTTGCTTAAAGAGGTAGCACTTCGACGACCAGATCTGAAGATTGTTATCATGTCTGCTACACTTGATGCCCAAAAGTTTCAACGCTATTTCAATAACGCTCCACTTCTTGCTGTTCCTGGACGAACACATCCCGTCGAGATCTTCTACACACCGGAGCCAGAGCGAGATTACGTCGAAGCTGCTTTGCGAACAGTCCTTCAAATCCATGCCACTGAGCCAGAAGGAGACATATTGTTGTTCTTGACTGGAGAAGAGGAAATTGAAGACGCTTGCCGGAAGATCAGTTTGGAAGCAGATGAGATGATTAGAGAAGCTGATGCTGGACCGTTAAAAGTCTATCCACTTTATGGTACATTACCTCCGGCTCAACAACAACGTATCTTCGACCCCGCTCTACCCCCATTACGGCCAGGTGGACGCCCAGGACGAAAGGTTATTGTTGGTACCAATATCGCCGAAACCTCATTAACAATTGATGGCATTGTGTATGTCGTTGACCCCGGCTTTAGCAAACAAAAAATCTACAACCCCCGTATCCGAGTCGAATCTCTCCTCGTGTCAGCCATCTCTAAAGCTTCCGCTCAGCAAAGAGCTGGTCGTGCAGGCCGTACTCGACCAGGGAAGTGTTTCAGATTATACACCGAAGCCGCCTTCAAAAAAGAACTGATCGAACAAACTCACCCCGAAATCCTCCGCTCCAATCTCGCCAACACCGTCCTCGAACTAAAAAAGCTCGGGATAAACGACCTAGTCCATTTCGATCTCATGGATCCCCCAGCCCCAGAAACACTCATGCGAGCTCTCGAAGAACTTAACTACCTCGCTTGTCTCGACGACGAGGGAGATCTCACCGCGCTGGGAAAACTCGCATCTGAATTTCCCCTCGACCCCGCTCTTGCCGTAATGCTCATTTCCTCTCCGGAATTTTATTGCTCGAATGAGATTCTCTCCCTTACCGCTCTCCTCTCTGTCCCTCAAATTTTTGTCCGTCCTGCTTCCGCAAGGAAACGCGCCGACGAAATGAAAGCCTTGTTTGCACACCCTGATGGGGATCACCTCACCATGCTGAATGCTTACCACGCTTTCAAAGGTCAAGATGCCCAAGCGGACCCTAAGAAGTGGTGCCATGAGCACTTTCTCTCTCTTCGCGCCCTGCAATCCGCCGACAACGTTCGCTCCCAACTAAAGCGCATCATGGAAAATTCCGAACTAGATCTCATGAGCACACCCTTCGAGAACAAGGACTACTATAACAACATCCGCCGCGCCTTAGTCGCCGGTTTTTTCATGCAAGTCGCGAAGAAGGAAGGGCAGGGCAAGACATACCAAACCGTTAAGGATAATCAGAGCGTGCTTTTACATCCGAGTACAGTATTGGGGGTTGATAGTGAGTGGGTGGTTTATAATGAGTTTGTGCTTACGACCAAGAACTACGTGCGTACTGTTACTGCAATTAGACCGGAGTGGTTATTGGTATGTTCCATATTCTTCCCCGCTTCCTCTTCTCTTTAAATCATTAGACAGTGTCATCCGAGTTCACTGAGCGAGAAAGCAAAGCTAACAACAAGCAGGATATCGCACCAACATACTACGACCTAAGCACCTTCGCCAAAGGAGAAATTAAAACGGCGCTCCAAAAAACCCTAGATAGAGTTAAGAGGAAAAAAGCCATGAAAGGCGGCGGTCGTTGATCTCTTTTCCTCTTTCCCTGGCCATATCTTCCTCGCCTGCATATTTACCTTCCAGCCACCACCACTGCCAACCATCCTTCTCCCTCCTATTCTATAGTTTCCTTTTTACCGAATCACAAAAAATATCTCAAAATCTCAAAACGACCATAAAACATACCAACCAAGAGAGGATAGAAAGACAGATAGATATACGAATTGTGGAATTATAAAAATAAAGGCCGCGTATGTATATGTATGTTCATCCAGCCATAGGTTTGCCATTATCTTCCCTGTGGCATTGGCGTGGGTGTGGGAATGGTCATGGGGCGTGAGTTTGATTTAGGTTGATGGGCCCAGATTCCGGATCATGTTTCCTGCTTCTTGACTCATTCTCGGTGGAGAAATAATTTCCGTTCAATTCAGACGCGTAACATAAAAAACAAAGATGAAAAGCAGATCAAGTAATTGTATTGATAATAAAAGCGAGCTGCAATTGAAATCAGACATGATTAGTTTTATTATTATTATTATTGATTCTGATATAGGCAAGCTCTTCGCTTGTGGTTCTGCCATAATTATATTACTTGTCCTACCCCTGAATAACAAGTCTGGTGTCAGCAAAACGTACGTGATCAACACAATATCAGCCCCTTCGCTTCTCTACCCTTACTCCTCAATCCCCCCTCTCATTCTGCACATACAACTCATGGCCCCACCACACCTTGAAATCCCCATACAATCAATCACTATAATATCTCCCCACCTACTCACCCACCCAAAATACCCATGAAACGTCACAACACTTCCCCCCACCCAAAATACACAGCAAGTGATCCATGTAGTCATGCATAGTCCATAGCACAAAATACGGAACGAACCAAAATGTGACAGTAAGGAGATAAATATGTAAGTACGAAAATGCAAATGCAAATCAATGGATCGATCTAAAGCCGAGATCTTGATTTTGCTATGGTGTATGCGTGCGTCCGTGCGAAGGAGATAAAATAAATAAAATGCTGGATGGGTTCCCGGGTATGGGAATGGGGTTATTGAAATGGAATAAATATCCTACGATATGAGGATTTCTCTTCGTTCTGTTCTACACTGCGGCTAGCCGTTCCTTCGTCAAGAAGCTTTGATACCGTCACTGACTGAATATGCTACTGTTTATATCGAGTCCGGGTACGAATGAGTGGCTATACCTGCCTACGTACCTATGCATCAGAGGATATCACGAGGACTTCTCGAAGGCCGAGACCTCCGATTCGAATCCTAGATCTCTGAAATGCAAGGTATGAACGACTGCATGATCGAGATCGAGATTCAGTGTTCAAAGTGGGAATGTAATCCTCGAGTATGATTAATGCATTCGAGAGATGTGTGGGGGTTGGCATTATAGTATTCGTCGAGTCATTGCCCCAAACCCTCCCCTCGAACCTAGCTTGACGGGGGGGTGGAAATTCTCTATCGCTCGGGGCATGGTGCAGGAGGGTAACTTCGGCCTATCTACCTATATGTATACCCGCCAGGCCCAAGAGGTCGGTCGAAAGGTGGGACAACATTTAGGAAGGTGAAGCGAACAAGGCTGCTCAGCTACAAAATAGAAGTGTTAGTCCGCATATTCATAGGTGCTGATCATCAAACAGTCACCACTCCAAAGAAGGCTGAGTGTGATAAGAGTGGAGAGGGATGCTTGCTTACACCCTCTCTATTCCATCAGTATTCCTCTGCATTCATCATTGGTAACATCCTTTAAGCGGCATTACCGGAGCCATAGGGCAGTTAAAAGACGCCTAGATAGCCTCATAGAACATTGAAGAGGATGAAAGCCCACATCTTACGATCAGGCGGAGAGCGTAGATACGCGGAGATCCGGAAATGGCTCGCATCGTAGGCTGTACAGACTGGGGGGGGGTGGGGGGATTGTGGGTGCAACTCGTGGCCATATTTCGTGGCCACAGTGCGTAGGGATGCTCGCTTTGTGGGGGGTCAGAGATTTGTTTATTAGCAGCAGATATCTGGCGTGTGATTGTATGTGAGGCTCTGAAAAGAGTAAAGTATTTGCATGTGAGATAATTATTGAGTGGCTCTCCCGGTAGCTTAAACGCTGCTCGGTCATGTTAGGTAAAGCTCACGGAATAGATTGTAAATGAGTGGATGATGGTCGAGAGCTGACCTTGCAGACCAGGATATCTTTGTGCGAATTCAAGGCATGACAGATGGAGTGATAAAGTTGAGGGCTGTTCCGTTTTGCCTCGGGGCATAATCTTCAGGACTTGCGGCAGATAAACCCAACAAGGGATAGAGGATTAGAAGTAGTGAGACGCCTTTGAGTACTTAGCATGCAGATGTCCAGTTTTGTGTGGATAATCCACACAATCGGTTAGCGATGTGATCTTGATTGAACCACCTGGATTCCAGCTGGCATCTGGGGAGTAGAGAGTGGAGTTTGTACTATCTCAGTTTGCCTGTGTGGATTTCCATACCTAGGATAGAAACTTAATGCTCGCCATTATGTACCTCCCTTGTTTAATCATTTAGTTTCCCTAAAATGGGATCAGGGACGCCAGTGGCGTTTCTTTGAAATATGATAACCAAATTCCACGGTTTTCATATAGCAAGCTCCAATGGATTTTTGTCTTTCTTATGACTTGATTTCGACTTGCTCTTCAAAGCTAGCTATAAGCCCATTAGATGTGCCGACCACGAAGGGGAGAGGGAAAGCCTGAGGAAGACTACTGACGAAGCCCATGGAACACAGTATTCGACACACAGAGCACAACAGTAAAGAATGTAGTCCAGCTAAGCCCGGTACTCTAAGCCGAAAGCGTGTGCGACTGCGTTGTATTGAATTGCGCTTATGAAGGGGTGACTGAGCAGCGGCAAACGACATTGTTCTGCATGAAAAAGTGAGTTCAAGGGTATGATGCTGTGAAGCTCCCGATGAGGAGTATTCTCGCACGCATACTCGTACAGTGACACCGTGATACTTTGTGTTACGTTACGGGCATGCAACCATGAGGCTCTTTTAAAGAAGGTATCTATGCGCGTGTTATTTGACAGACATTGAATGTCTTTGCGTTGGTACGTTCAGGTGAAGATGAGGGCATGAATGCTCCACCTGGGATAGTCTGAGTTGAGGATAGAGAAGGGTGTAAGTGGTGGGTAGTTGACATGGCCTACCGGCGTTCCACTTGAGAACATTCATGACGGGTCAGAATGTCTTAGAGTGGAGTGGGCCGGCCCGTTGCGAATGCTGTTCCGGCCCATACGGAGTATGCCTCCCGATTAGGGCTCGCTCGAATGCATAGTCGTTCAGCCGCTCTCAACCACTCCCCATCACTCCCAATCATTTCGAAGTACCGCGGACACTCTTCCTCAGCCAGACACATTACCACTAAGATTGGGTAATGTGGTAGTAAAGTTCTCCTAGCGTGACAATGGCCGCTAGTATTGAGAGCATGTTGTCTTACATCCCAGCCAGGGTCCCGTGCTGTGAAATAGGCAGCACGTGGAATATAACAAGGGTGTGCTAATTCCTGCGAAAATCCCTATGCAAACATGAACGTGGGGTTCTCCTGCAGGGCCTCGTCGCCTCCTCCAGAAACTCGACTGGTTTCTTTCGGCGAAGTTGGAAATAACAATATCAGTTTCTCGGAAACAGAAAAGGGAATTAGATGTTACTCGCCGAAAATTTAAGTGCCGCCATGAAGCCTAGTTTTACTATGGTGAATATAGGTCCCGAATCTATCGATGTAAGAAGATATGGCGGCTGTTCTTGACCGTATCGCATTTTTCGCCGCGGTGAAAAGTAATCCTACGTAACACCTGGTAAAAGTATCCGGATACTCCTGGAGAATAACTTTCTGATGTTAAGGATGCCACACGTAACAAGCGTCTAGAGCTTATTTCCTTTTGGAACTCGAGAAGGACGGTGGATTGGCAAAACATGGTCAATCGAATAAATTTGACTTGCCCAAACCACGCAATCAGAGATCAGATGAGATACTAGGGTGTTGTGGAGCTCCTTAGCTTACAACGCAAGATGAAGGGATCAGATGCGGGCATTGTGAACAAGGGTATTGTTCTAGTATATATATATATATATTCTCACCTTTTATCACTCTTCCTTTTCTCGGATTCGAGGTCTCGACTTCAACCTTCAAGCTGAATCAAGTATCTGAAAATTTTCAGACTTCTTTAGTCTACCTGGGAACTCTTCACCCAGACACATCCTTTCACAACCCCGCGCTTCACACGCGCATAAAAACGCTCTTACTACCAGCGGGTAGTAGCCTCCCAACAAGATGAGTGGATCTGGAGGTTATTACAAGTATCGGTGCAAGTACTGGTTGACTTACAACTGCCCCCATTGGGTCTGGATTAATAATACATCCTGCCCACATTGCCTTGTAAGTAGCTCCCAGGTCTTTGCAATGCTAAGTCTAATGGATCTAGGCAGATGGCCGCGAATCCGATGGAACCATGTTGCCAGGCCAGTTTGGCATATCTCGAGAAGTGTATGTACCAATATTTGAGAATGGTATCATTCACTACACTATCATGGAAATTGTTGCAACCAGCGATTTCGATAGTGGTTGGGCAGTGAAAGCATTGCCCATTCAGACTTTCCCCACAACCACTGGGCCCTCTGCCGTTAATTTGATGGCAATTGATGGACTCGAAACTCAGAAACGCCCGAATCCCGGATTTCAAACCCAGCATGCTGATCCAGCCGGCAATGGAGGGAAAGCCAACATGGAATAAAAGATCCAAGGAAGTGGCTCTTGCCGCTGGCAACTTTGGTTTCTTGGAAAGTCACCATATCGAGTATTTTGCAGGTTTGTTGATTTTTCGTGCTTTGAATTTCTTCAAGCATTAAATAATTCTTGGAGACGACAATCCTTTGGTAGTGGCGAAGAGCCCTGCACGATGAAGCGAGTTACTTGTTGATATTGACAGCGATGGAATTAATATGTTGGAGGTAGTAAGCGCCATGATATTTCAAGGGCTGACTGGGTAGCACAAGCTTATTGTATAATTTGACTTGCAACCTAATAGTACCCACCTCTTCAAGTGTGAAGCAATTGCTCTGACAGATACTGACTATTCCTTGGCATAATCTGCATAAGATCACCTCGTCTTGCGAGAAACTGCAGTAGAGATACTTGAGCATAAGGGGCATCGGCAATGATATTGTTATAATGGCCGGTGTGAGGAATACCGTATTCGACCTACCGTATACGTAATTGCAATGTCGATAAGAAAAAACCGGCAGTAATCAATATATGTGACGATATGCGCCTTGCTAGATGCATTGGGAAAAAGGGTTGGGATTGATATTGGTACCAATAAAGGAACTCCCTTCCGTGAACAGGGCGGAGCAGGGATATAAGATGCTGCAAATGGTGCATCGTGTGCTGCATAGGAGGATATCTGAGCCTGTTCCGATGGGTGGATTGGGCAAGATAATGCAAGAGGAGAAAAGTGTGGGTGACATTGGACGAGAAGGCCAGGGGCAATGAAGCCTGTCATGAGTGTTTCGGCAAGCATAAGAACAGCTCCCCGCCTCCATTTCGGAGAAAAAATACGACAGACGACAATATATGATAAAATTCTCCCAGGGCTTTCCTTCGATACGAGGACGTGCAATAAATTGTTATCGCCTGATGCTCATTGATAATAAGGTCAAGGACGTGGTGGCCTGCTCCTGTGCTCGACAACTCTTGGTGACAAATCAATGGTCATGTGATGGTGCAAGGATTTGGAATTCGCTTCGGATCAATCAACGACATCTCTTCGTCAATCAAGAGCTCAATGGGACAGTGGATATTTCCATGCCTGCCAACAGACTTCGCTTGATAAGGGACTGGATGCCGTCTGGAAAAGGTAAATCGCTAGGATTAGGTGAATAGCCAGTCATCGAGATTGAGAAGAAACAGGCGGCTGACGAAGTACAAGTCCCAGTAAAAGACAGAGCCAAACTCATATATATATACATGGTGAGGAGGTAGGTGCTTGTGAGAAATAATTATGGTGGCTTGGGATTTGATAGGTAACCACTATGCTTTCAATGGAAATCGGACATTAGAGTGAGGGAGATGCAAGATGAGTCTGACGAGGCCTCCCAATTTAAGATTCATATCGAATTGACACATCTCCTTTGGTATCTTTCTCCGGTGGTGAATTAAAGACAGTGCTCTTTACAGCCGGGTAGTAAGTGGAAGCAGTGGTACACCACAACAACTGTTTATGGTTTACGATCAGTGCCGCAAAATCCTTCTCTTTGGTGTCAGTCGATCGTAGTGGTTGCTATCAAAGACGATGGAAGCTTTGGACTTGATAGCTGCTCTTCCGACCTCGAAGATAGAGATTGGAAGCTGGGGAATGCCCTAGGGCGCGACATCTGACTTCCACGGTCTACTTCTCTTCACGTCTCTTGGTCAGGACTTCATTACTTTGTGTCCGAAGTTAGACTGCAGTGATGTTCTGGGATTGGTGTCTGTATGTCTGTTGGCAGCTGCCCTTGTGCAATGTAATTTGACGCAATTTGGCTGAGCAAGCTCCCATGACTGGACGGACTCCTGATCACAAGGGAGCAAAGAATTCACTCAGTCGACTGGTTTAAAAGTGAGATGAATTGATAGCGAATCTACTTCTGATGGAATAATTAAAATAGTCAAAACCAGAGCTCGAGCTGTAGCTTATTTTACTCTTCCTTCCTTCTGTTGCGCTTGCCGCTGATGTCCTCCTTGCCTTGTTCCTTCCCACACCACCGTGTCTGTATCCTCGACTAAGCCTCTTCCACCGACCCACGTCCCTTTCATTCTTCTTCCTCTACACCCAACTATCAACAACCTCAATTCCCAGCTACACTCTTTTCGCCCCACCAGCTTTGTACGTACCTTGTTGCCTGAAGTGCCCTTTGTCTGGTTGCTCTGGCTTGCGATTATTTGGCATTCCTGAGTAAGTTCTCACAATTCAAATATTCCTACCCTCCATTTGACTGCATTATCCCAGTCGTGGCTACTTCATATCACATTTTGTGGCCAATGGTGGGCATATTGAAGCTGAGAAACCTGTTAAAGTGCACATAGCTCTGATAACGCCTCTCATTCACTGGCATGACATGACCATTGGGCTAATATTCAAAATTCAGGATCTGCACCACTACATTTGACACTACTAAATTCTACACGTTTGATCTATCAACTCCTGAAATCGTGTTTAGATTCTTGCTGCTCAACATCCATACCCGAATTTGGACTCTCCTATCCGGCAGAGATCTGCCACACGCATCGAGAAATAGTCTCACCTTTTGATTGAGGGCGGACGTGTTTTACAAGAGGATTCAGGTCGAAAATGGCTGCCCCCGTTGAGACTCTCCAGGCGCGTCGCTATCCCAATGAAGAATTGGTTCGCATGAGAAGTGAACTTCCAACTGTGAACTTTGCAATCCCAAAGCTCAACAAGCATCCTGATATTGGTACGCAATTATTATCCGTAAATTTGCTCTTTCAAGTGCTTTTACTAAAGTTGTTGCAGCTGGGATTGTCAGAATTCCAGACGAAGCTATTAATAATCCTGATCGATTCTCCTGCAAAACACAGACCCTCACGGAATCTGCGAGGCTTCTCAAAATGAACCAAACTGGTCCAAAGCGGGCAGGCCGCGGCTCCTCTGTGGAAAGTGAATTGCCAGTCGCTGTTTCAGACCAATTCATTCGCGATCGACAAAATACGCAGTGGTATCTTCGCCAACGCAACAACTCTGATCGTTCTAGCCAACCTCATTCTGCACCATCTGGCATTGTTGCGCAACAATCTGAAAACTTCCAACGATTCTACAGAGCCGTAGTTTCTCCAACGCACGTTCGCGTCACTGCTGGCGGCAAAATTGTACCTAATACCAGAGCTGTCGGTCCACCTCCACTTGAATGGAACGGTGACAAGTTCGCTTTTGAGCCTCGAACCACATTGCCTGAAAGTGAATCTGGAAATCCTGCAATTCACTGGCCTCCTGCACCTCTTCTCCCACTTGGATTCCCACAATTACCTCCTGGTGGGTTCCTTCAATCCCCCAGCTTTTTGCCTCCAGCTCTGCCGGCCCCTTTCGGTCCAATGGTTCATTCTCAACACCTCGGCCCCTTCGCTGGGCATGATCAATCTACCACTGATCATGGTGCGGCTGACAACCACACACAAAATGGAGCTCCCACAAAGCGTTCAATTCCAGTCCCGCAGCCAATCAAAATCTCGCCTCCAAACCAATTTGACCAGTCCAAGCCTTTCATGTACAATGGCCAGGTAGTTTATCCAGTTCTCCCTGGTACTCCTTTGACTTCTTTGCCGGTGCCTATCTCGATCCTTGGAAACCCAAATTTTGCTCAACCTTCGCCTACTTCTGGAAGCTTTATCCCACCTCACCTGTCAATGCCGTTTCTAGGCTTTCCGCAGCCACTGATGCCCTCTCAAAATGGTCAACCTATGCCAGTAATATTGCCACCACAGATCATCGGAGCCGACAATAGCATTTATGCTCCCCCGTTCGCTCAACTTTCTAATTCTCATAACACAATGGCCCAGATTCAAGGTCTTCGTGATCAACTTATGCACGTCGATAATCAGGCAGCCAATAGCAAGCACCAAGTAGATGTGCCCCACTTGGAACTTCACCGCAATGCTCTGATGGCATATATTGAGAAGATGCAGGAGATGCATAAGGCTCAACTTGCCCATGAGCAGAATGCTAATATAGCATTCAATAGGAGCGAGAAGCCAATCCCTACAGAAACAAGCAAGGATGATCAAGAGAACGGTAGATCTTCCACTGTCAGTGCTAGTACTTCAATTCCTGAATTGAGCGTTATTCCAAATCCAACAGAAACATCTACGGATGTAGCAGGAGACGATACACAGAAGAAGGTTCTTCGACCTGAGCCAGCTTTCAAATCCCGTCTGAGCGCCGCTGCTGCGATGGCACCTCCATTTCAACCACGTGCACATACTTTTCCTCAACCGCCCCAGACGTCCGTGTCTTCTAGTTCGTCCACTGTCGAGAGCCAATCTCAAATTGAATATCGACTCTTGTCTAGGTCAACTTCCGACTGGGGTCAAGGAAGCTCACAAACTGCCGCCGTTGGCCTTGGTTATATATCCATGCCCAGGGCACATACCATGCATGAACGTTCAACGAGATCTCACTCGCAAAAGCAACCACCATCAACGGTTCGATCAAGCACGTTCAATGGTTCATCTTCTATCCTGTCTTCTTCTCCGGTCAGCACCACTCAGGTTGTTCCTTATCTTGTAGGTTCTGCGCCTCAGGGTATGTCAGCCAGTAATGTTGATTCCAAAGAACTTGTGTATTCGAGGCCATTGACAACTGAGGAACTTCGAGCTCGTCATCTCTATTGGGGTAATGCACCACGCTCTGTGCAGAAGGGACTACCAAAGTTCGATGGCAAAGATTTCTACCCACCGTCTCCTATGAAGGAAAACGCGCCAGTGGTAGGAGCCACCTTGGATACTACCCCAACCCGCAAGCGCTACTCAAGTCCTGATGATTTCGGAAACCTCTTCACTGAACCGGGAGTTCCCGGATACAAGACGCCGTCACCCAATCACCACAATGGAGATATTCAAGGCACGGGCCCGATGCTTCAGACAGATACTTACGACTACATGTCACCGAGTACTCATGCTTTTCAAGGCGAGGCTGAAGCATTCTCTGCTTCTAACCACGTAAGCTCTGGTCACGGACCCAGCACACCCGGTGCGGAGCGTCAAACCGATTTCTCGGATCTTTTCATGGAGCGCGGTGTTCCTGGATATCGATCTCCAACTCCGCCACCACGAGAGACATCTACTCCGCACGCCAATCACAATGCAGAAGATCAATACATTGTCACGCCAGAGAATAAGACTGTCGCGGGAAATTCGGACGGCGGGGATGACGAGATCAAAACTGAAGGGTCTTGGGGACCAGTATCTACTGCTCAAGGAGTCATGGAGGACTCTGCGAACGATACCACATCTTCCGAGAGTGGTAGCACGCCCTCGACTGTTGAGATCAACTTGACTTCAAAGATTCAATTGACCTCGCCGGCTCGTGGCCTTGGTGATACATTTGCAGAGCGCGTTGCGAATCTTGCCAGTCAAGAGCAGAAAAACATGTTCCTGCAGAATATGCTTCGAAATACTGCTCCCATGGCTGCAACAGCTCTATCAGGAGAAGTCTCTTCGGCTACTGCTCAAGGATATCTACCTCAATACCGTGGCACAGCCGCTGCTTCTCTAGCACCTGCTATGATTAGCAATGCTGAGCATGATCTTCACCGTGTTGCTGCAGACCAGGGCAAAGGGTTTTCCGACAACCTCGCCTCCCTCGGCCTCGCGAAGGTATTGTCGGAGAATCATCCTCTTGGTCAGAAGGCACTAACGCCCCGTCACTTCTCTCCTGAGACCATGGGTGCTGAAGCATACATGCGTTTTCTTGCACTGAAGACTGAAGATGGCAAATCGGATCAACTAGAACGGGAACTCTCAAGGGCTCTGATGCTGCCTGGTAAATGAACTCCCCTCGTCAACATGATGATTTGCACGTCTCTGAGCAGTATCTCAATTACTGTCCTTTGGCCTTCGGGCTTCACATGGTTCAGCAGCTGTCGTGGCGAATTGGGTCTTTTTGATCGACGTACCTACGACATCTCTATATCCATCCCACATGAATACTTTCCCTGCTGCAATGTTCACTGATAGCATTTAAAGTGCATTACATACTTTTGCCGTTATGGGACCGCCCTGGTTTTGATTGGTGGATTTCATTGATAATTGATACTCGCACACTTGCATTGCTCTCGGATATTTCTTTTCTGTCTTAATATTATTGCCTCGGGAGCACTTCTTGTAGGACTATTTTACATTCGATGATTGCTTCTGTGGTACCACATCAGCTGGCAGATTTTATGTGGCGGATTCTTTTGTAAGAGGCGAGGGTGTGAACGTTCTGTTTACACCTGCTCTTGCTCTTGCTCTTGCTTTCTTACTTGGGGATGCTGTTTTTCATGCTCCGCGGCAACTAGACAATAGACCAATAATAACTGCGTTGACTATATCTTTCTTTTTGCGATGTGACACGCAAGCTCTACCAAATAAACCCATCAGCCCCAGAAGCGGGGAAGTGCGAAGCGCAAAACCTTCTAGAAGCATGAGCTAGCATGACAGTACAGTGGCCGGGTCGAGATGGAGATCTCCGGTCGGCCCCATTAGCTTTAGAGGGGATTTAGGAATAGGGGAGAAATGATAATGGATGGATGGGTGACATGGCGGCCCTCGGCAATAATAGGGGAGGGGGAGGAGGGGAGGGACGGGGACGGGGACGGGGCTAGAATTAGTTGTGTGTGTGTCTGTGTTACCCGAGTACTTGTAAGTAAGGTTGTACTGGAAGTTTTCTCTAGGGAGCTGGACTGGGTTGCAGTTGCATTGCATTGCATTGCATTGGGTTGGATGGATTGGGGCTGGGAGTGCTCATTCTGGTAGTGGTATGTGGTTGGATTTGCAATTGGGCGTGGTGATATATTGATATTGATATTGATCTTGTCTTGATCATCATGATTTGGGACGCATTGCTCGGATGGGACTGGTGGGATGTCGGGTAGGGAGGGTTACGGTGGCCCGAAGGACGCAGGGACGGTGGACGGCGGACGGCGGTGGGGTTGGGTCACGGGTGACGGGTGACGGGTTTGGAAGGGAATAAATAGATGGAGGAGTTGCTTTGTTGTGCTTTGCTCTGGTCTGGTCTGGTCTGGTCTGGTCTGGTCTGGCGGGCGTATGCTCCTTTTATGCAAGGGCCGGAATTATGCCAAGTTATTTGTCATAATTTATAATATGCATTATTTATGAAGTTGATCCATCTTTTACTTCGTCCACCCTTAGCGAATAATAATACTCGTACCGATTGGGGAGAGAAGGTGAACATCTTGTGTTACTTATTTCCCTGCCTCTGGCACCGCGACCACCATTGTTCCCATGCGGAGTCACCGTCGTTGCTTCTTCCTCAGGTTGCCTTATTGCATCCTCCCGTGCATTGGACAGTCACTGCAGTCAGTCAACACCGATGTGGGCGGCAGCAGCAGAGCATTGAAGGCGCTCTCCGTATTCTACTGCGCCCCTGGTCTCGAAGCCGCGTCTAACGCCGGCTGGGCGCAAGGGTGACCTTCCACTTCCGACTTGCTTAGCAAGCTGCACTTCTCCTGTACTCCCCCTACAACATCAAGTCTCCAACGTCGAGACCGACCCTCCCAAAAAGAACAACCACTCTTTATTCCCTCCTTCCCCCCTTCCTCCCCCAAGAATCCAGCGCCTCGCTTGTCCGACCCGGCTGGGCCTTGATCTCGCTCCCCCCCCCCCCACACCATGACCCACTTTGGCGAAAGGCGGCGAGAAGAGAAAATTTGGCAAAAAGGGAAACAGAGGGACCTCCTAGCGCAGGATCGGGGCCGGCTCCCGCTAGCTGCGCGCGGCGTAGCGTCATCCAGGTGTTACCCCTTTCATCCTAGAGTCCACGTCAACGTTCTAGCCCTGGCACGCTTGGATTCCCAACCGGCGCACAATCCCACACCCACGCCCTCGCCCACGCCCACGCCCACGCCCACACCCACCACCACCCACACCCCCCCCATCCTGATGTATCTAGACCCCCCCCCCAGCACTTCCTTCCCAAACGCGACTTCTCGCTCCACCATTGAATCCCCAAATATACCTCGACCTCCTCCTCCTCCTCCTCGTCCTCCTCGCCGCCTGACTTCTACCCGCATACAAACCACCACCCACTTCTCCATCCGATCATATTCACCATTCCCCCATCCCCCTCCCCCCACCAGTCAATACGGCTTCGTCGTCCATCGTTAAAAAGCAAGTGGCCGCCCACATATTCCCCATATCGATTGCAGATACGACAGACAGATCCCCCGATTTCTGCCCGCCCTCCGACGTCCTCCTCCTCCTCGAACCAGCACCTCTCGGTGGCACACCTCCCACACAACACACGTCCAACCTCGAATCCTCACATCCTTCTCCGCACTTCTTCGTCTTCATCAGCGTCGCGATTCTGTCGCGAGCAATCCCAACTTTAGTCGTGTCTTCACCATTCCGCCGCTCGTCACATCGAGCCTCTCCAACATGCCCTCGCGACTCGATACGCCGGTCCTGACCGTCGACGTGGGTTTGATCCACAAGGTCGACACGCGAAATGTCGAAAACCTCTTCAGCATGTGGTCAGGTGAGCATAATCCGCACGATTGACGCTGGTAGACCAGGCACTGATCCCCCCGGGGCTAGTCTTCTCGAGATGCGCCGGTTCGTTAGAAGAGGGTCGTCGATTAGAGAACTTGAGCTGGAGGTTGTGGAATAGGGAGACCTTCTGTTGCTCACCCAACTCGGAGGCCAACGCCACCACCCCCGCGATCTCCATTGCGTCGAGGAGTTCCGAAGGTCGTTACTCGGCCGATGTCCCCGACCTCTCTGGCAGTCTCGATTCCTTACCTGATGACGACGTCCTCGAGTTCGACCACGGTTCGTCCTCGTCCATCTCGGCGCCCCTCGATATCTCCCGCCCTCAGATCCAGAGACAAGATTCCATGAACAGTCGGAGTCGCGGCCGGGAGCGACATATCACCCCGGACGACCTAGAGAAGATGGTCATCACCATCAAGGAGAAGAAGAACCTCGAACCCCTCAACATCAGCATCCACGCCTACATGGCGCCACCCATGAAGACGACCACGGAGATCGCAACCACGCCCGCCGATTCCAGATCACCGGAATCCACCACTCGGGATGCCACTCCCGCGCTCGCCACGTTGGAGAAGACCCCCACAAGTGTGGTCAGGGGGTTCTCGCCTTCACACGCGCGCGCAGCAGCAGCAGCAGCAGTAGCAGCAGCAGCATATAGATCCGTTCCTCTCCTCAACGCACCTTCGTCCATCCCCACGGCCGACATCGTCGCCGCCACGTCGAAAACCACCACCACCACCACCACCACCACCACCACGTCCAAGAAACATCAGATGTTCGCTCTCGGTGGATCATCGGGCGATGATTCTCTGAGTGAGCAACCGAACTCGATCGAGTCCCTGCAGCCCCAGCAAGCCAAGAAGAAGAATGCCATGTTCACCTTTGGCGGATCATCCAACGAAGAGGAGAACTCGTTGCCTCCACGACTGCAGCCACCGAGTGCTCTGGCCGCCTCGATCCAAAAACCAATGTCGGCCAAGAAGCAGACCTCATTTTTGGAGGAGGTCGCAACACGCACGATCCACGAGGAGCAACCGTTTGATGATGATGTCTTCGAGTCCGATGAAGATGATGTCGACGAGAGTGCAATTGATGATGACGATGACTCTTCCGAATGGGAGGATTCCAACGAGGACAGTGGCAATCCCAGCATTGACGAGAAGACATTCTTTCAAAGGGTCGACTCGAGACCCAACCTTACCTCGAGACGCTCTCTGATCACGACCATGCTGCACCAGAGTGATCGCGCATCGGCCCTCGCCACCGCAGCATCAAGATCTACACCCGCCATCCACCGATCTCGAGCCACCTCGCCAAATGGTCCCTCGGTCGCCGCCTCGCTCGACTCCGATGATGATGCTTCTTCCCCTCTCATGATGAAGGGTTTGAATGCAATCGCCGAAATTCCTCGATCATCTGCTCAACCTATCATCATGACCACGACAAATACGACCCCTCATCAACTCGCCCTCTCCCCGCGAACGACCCGTCGAAATATGCTGGCCACCGAATTAACGGTCAGTCTCCGACAACACCTCCTGTGGGAACGTCAACAAAAGTCGCAAACAGCCAATGCCGTCCTCAAACGAAGACACACCGCGCATGATGTCGCAAACCTTCAACAATACCCGGAGAGGGTTCACATGGATAAGGAAGACAAGGATGGTCTCAATGCTAGCTGGAATCAGTACTTCAGTCAAGGATTGGGTGAATATCATTCCAAGGGGTGGTAAATCTTGGACCGGACCGGACGCCGAATTTGACGGCGCGCATCACTTCATAAACGTTTGGGTACAGACTACTACCTAACAAGGGCTTCACAGCTAATATTATTGCATCATCGTCATGGCGAAGGGCCTGACGTGAGGAAATATTGCATCTGCATTAGGGCAAGGAGGGGGTAATGTCTATTGCTTTGCAATTCAGCGTTTCATTTCTCATCTCCCGGTCTTAATACGGCCATGGGATTTACGGCCATAAACAGATACATTAAAGTACATTGGCGGCGTTTATTGGGAGTTTCTTATTTTCTTCCTTCCAATTGGAGGATTACAGCATCGCGTGGACTGGGAAAAGAGATATCTCATCATCTCTTACTTTGTTTACATTCCCCTCCCCCCCCCCCCCCCCCCTTCTTCTTTGTTGGGGCATTCAAAGTCTTCAAAGACGACCTCATAATGGTGTTTATGGCTGGATGGCATAAGGAAGGATGGATGATACCATGGTTTTCGAGCATTCGTGGATTGCTCTCTTGACTCATGTTCTTCATTTTGAAGCATGAGATGTATATGTTGTACAAAAAAAGTGTGATAGGGTGATTAGAGTGGGCGAGAGAGATGGTGCTACGATATGAGCGAGCGAGCAAACAAGTAAGCAAGTAAGCAAAGCGGCTTTAATTAACCGTCTATGATGAAGACCAAAAAAATAAAATAAAATAAAATAAAATAAAATAAACAAAAACCAAATTCAAACAATATTTTGTTCTGAGTGTCATGTGTGAAAGTGCTTGTGATATATATGTTGTGTTCTGGTTACATGGTGTAAGTGATTGTGTAAAGTTTCATTTCATTTTATTTTATTTTATTTCCTACTTTAATATATTCTTCTTATTTCTCTTTCCCTTCCCTTCCAATATATATATATATATATATTTTTTTTAAAAAAGATGTGTATGATATAACAAAACTTTACAAGGAAGGCTAGGTATTTAGGTAGGTAGGTACCTATACTCTATATATTATATATAGATCTTATAAGAAATATATAAATAATCCCTATCTCATGTGCGCTGTGCATGGCTTGGCCTGGCTTGGCTTGGCTTGTACTATTGTGATACGACTTTGTGTTTATGTTGTGACGTTTGCGTTTGCGGTTGCGGTTGGTGTCGGCGTTGGTCTTGGGACTGGTGCTGGGATTGGTGTTGGTGTTGGTGTTAATGTTGATGTTTGGACAATAATGTGATGCGATGCGATGCGATGCGATGTGAGGTGTAAGGTGTGAGGTGTGAGGTGTGATGCGGATGTATCTCCGGCTGTGGTTAGGGATAGAAGAAGGATATACATATTATTTTATTATTTTATATTATATATATATACTTACAGGAGCAATCCTCCGCCTCGCTTTTTATTGGCTGCTTGCTTGCTAATGGCTAATGGCTCTTTGCTATGCGTATTATATCATGGTTATATTCACCACATATATACAGACACACGCATATACATATATATATATATATATATAGCTAGCTAGAGATAAATGCAATAGAAATAAAAAATATAAACATAGCTATCATAATAGCAATAATGCTTGATTATTGTTATCGAAAAGAAAAATATAAGCACCGCATTGTGCTGTGCTGTGCTGCGTTTGAGATATGTGCTGTGATAATAAAAATGGGAATAAATAATATTATGTGAATATATTGAATGGATGAGTAAATGGTTTTATTTGCGGCTACATATAAGTGAGCATAAAAACGGCAAAAGGGGGAAGCAGAGGGGGGGAGGAAAGCAGAGGGGATGGGAGAACATGTATAACCTTGATACCCTGGTCGGTGGATTGTTTGTGGAACCACACTTCTTTTTCTTACTTTTTTTCTTCTTTTTGGCTTTGGAGGTTTGTGGGTGGGTTGGTGGTTTTTGGTTTGGTTATGGTTTGGGTAGATTTTTATTATTGGGAAAAGAAAACGAGAGGAGGGAAAGAGAAAAGCAAAAAAGTAAGTAATAAAAAGAAATAATATAATAATATAATAGATTAATTTTCCTTTTTAGTTGTTATTGGGATTCTTCGGGGTAAGTAAATTATATCATAAATTCATTATAAATATATTAAAAATAAATTATTTTATGTCGTTTTCTTTTCTTCTTCTTTTTCTTCCCCCCTGCCCCCCAAAGATCCAAACAAAAAATAGAAGTAATTTCTTACCCTCCCTCTCTCTATCCCATCGCTATCTTACGATTACCGCATTAACGAGCTTACTGCTAAGAAACCTTCCTCAACAGAGAATAAATTATTACTGGCACCGTAACTAGTACCTACCTACCCATACACACACATTCCCTCCCTCCGTCCCTCCGTCCCTCTTTTTGTTACATACAATCTCACCAACAGCAAATAAACTCTCATAAGCACAATCTAAATTACCAAATCCTATATCCTGTCACCCGACCCATCCACGCTGACGATATTTACGGAGTTGCGAGTGGTTGGGGGTGGGGAAGGGCGCGGTCCGGAGCGGTTATAAGTGTGTATATGTATGTGTATGTGTATGTGTATGCTTGTCAGATTGGATTGGTTTCGGGGACACGTTTGATGTCAGCCTTATGGTGCGTTTACGAGGACTGGTGGTGGTGGTGTGGTGAGTAGCTTGGGAGGTTTGCTATGTTACAGTCGGGGCAAATGTGTGTGTGGTAATGATATAATGTCGAAGTATCAGTGTGGTTGTAATTGTCGAAGAGTGAGGGATTGATGACAGGGGGAAACGAAGAAGTGGAAGCGGGAAAAACGGAGGTCAGAAACATGGGGTTTCGTAATATCGTTGATTCAGGAGTTCTACTTACATAAAGAGAGGGGGATGACTTGGTGTGAAACGGGGGATGGATGCAGTACAGTACGTGATAAAAAAAAAAAAGGCATAGCAAGGCCGAGTAGGACCTTAAATTTTTCAATGCCGGTGGTTTTGGTGTTCTTTGTTACCATATACATACATACAAAGGTTATTTGTACTTTTATAACTGGCGCAACATCGTAATATCAAAATTATTGTTCGCAGAGGCTCAAAACTCGAGATATCTCAGCAAACGTGGAAGTTAATGTAAAACAATATGCATAAAACATTTCCTGCACAATTCCAATACTTTATATCCTATAATCACTCCCAGCCCCAATCCGGCAATTTAAGACATGTGATTCTTCTTAAAGCAAAAATGATTGCAGGAGGGATCCAAAACATGCAGAACGGCGGTGAGGAATTTTTGTGATTGGCTCATTCTCCTCCCATAAGTGTCTTTATTCACATGACAATTCGCTGGGATTCATAATACGAAGGATTACAGGAGGTAGCATGGAGAAGGATCCAATCAGCTTATTCCTGCTTTCCTCAATCCGACCTACCTATCAAAAAATATTGGTTATCAGCCAACTATAACGAGACCGAGTGCACCGAGAAAGAAGTACAGTATCGATTCCGACCCCCCCGATCGGGATTCGTAACCCGTCACGGTTTGATGGAAAGCCAGGAAAGAAGTTCGGAGATATGCATAATACGGCGATTATTGTTCGAATCGGAGAATACTTTTGGTTTGGTTCTGGATAGGTTATGTATCTTATACAACATTATAAATCAATCAAACAGAGCGGAAATAAAGAAAGAGGTTTGAGGGTATGGAAGTGAAGATGGGGATCTGGAGGCGGTTTAAGAAGTGTATATGATCCGAATCGCTGCAACGGAAGAAATGATGTGGGGGTTCAAGATATGGAGAGAATTGTTGGTGCTGTAATGGTGTGCTGCATGCATATTCATAACATTAGAAAGTTATACATATATCAACTGGAACTTTCTACGGAGGAGGTAGAGGCACGAATGAAGTGGATGGATCTTTGGGCGCCATGTTGATCTGAACTTCATTCGAGGAATCCAATAGAAGATGCTCAATGGGTGGATTAGTGCAAAGCTACACTGCGATGTGCTTACCACAGCCACCCCATCCCAGCGTTGGATGCCCTCGATACCGTACCATTCGGTCTTCCTCTCCCTCCTTCGAACAGATGATGGATGACTGTGCTGCAGTCGAAGAACTCCCATAGGTAGGTAATTCCTATCACCCCCAAGATGTGATCTTCACATGCCAAACCCCTCCGTGGGTCGGTCCCATGGTGGATCCGGAACCACCTCTTCACTCGTATTCAACCCAATACCCGTGGTATATTATTTTGTTGAGGACAAAAGGCCCGTTAGACGTGGTGCCCCGTTCATTGATCTTCACATGCCACGCACACTGCGGAAGACCGGCTCGCGGTCGGAAAAATCATCGGGATCGTGATACGACGGTCAATGTAAGGCTGAATGGAGGGGCATGGGATGAGATAGAATGGGAGTGGGATGCAGAGGATGCGATGTATAGGCTAATCCCTCCGCTCCGCCCGGCTGATGATTGTTCTGGACCCGTGAGGGCCGTTCGGGGGGGGGGGTGAATGTCGGAGGAATGGATGTGATTGGAAGGAGGGTGTCATTCTGAGGTGGACATATAACATATACAAGATATCGACATCTCTTGCTCGTCGTCTGGGGCGGTGGCTCTGGTGGCTTGGGACTGACTGATTACTCACCTTCCGATCGAGGCTGAGGCTGCGCGTTGGAGATTGAATCTTCCGATGGAAGTTTGACCAGAGTCGGACCCAGAGGAGCGGTCTACATACCTTGGCGTTTGTTTCCCTTTTGGGCTCATTATTACTGTTGTGTTATTATATGTACTAATGAATTAATTCATTCATTCATTCGTTCATTAATTTATTTATTTATTTTAATTATTTATTTTAATTTATTTATTTCCCCCTTGCCCTAAAATCCCAACATAAATAAATCCCCAAAAATACCTCACCTTCCCCAAGCTCACAAGACCCTTGAAAATTTTCCCATCTAATCTTGATCTTGATCACAATCTCAGACAGATCAACGAGATCTCCCGGAAGCACGCACGTAAGGCTGACCGCTCCCCTTTCCCGTCTCTCCCGTCGCTCCCAGATGAAAAAGGCGCAGATGATCGATTGATTTTTCTTTGCCTCTCCCTCCTTTCTCCTTTCTCCTTCCTCCTTCCGCCTTCCTCCTTCTCCCCGCTCTCCACATGTTCGTTCTGCGACACTGGCGACGGGGCGTTTCCGACAGACCGAGTCGTGGCTCTCCTCAGCGGTGAGAAGATCGGCAGGCACGCGTCGCGAACTCTTCTTTTCGTGACTCCTGTTGAAGGAAGTGAGGGCGAGTCGAGATCTGACCTCGGGTCTGGTGCTGGGGTTTGGACAGGGGCGGGGTGGTGAAGGGTGAGGGGTGACGGGTGACGGGGCCACGTGAAGGGCGAGTCTGGAGAGATTGAGAGACGAGGCGTCAAAGGCCCGATGCTCGGAGGCGGAGGCGGAGGCGGTGGCGGCGATAGGTCTTTTCTTTTCTTCCATCAAGCTATTCTTCTTCCCGCAGGAAGGATTGCATCTGTGAAATGCTTCAAGGAGGGAGGGGTCATGTGACTCAGACCTGTGCCTCTGTCATGCCTCAGGCCACCATACACCCCCTGCTCCCTGTCCCAAGCCCCTCGCAATCATCAACCATCAACCATCAATCATCAACCCTCAACCCCGTCATTACCACATACTCCGTTTGTGCGAGCCGATCGCAATAACTCATATGCCCCCATTGGACAGGACAGGATAAGTACTTCATTCTCAGGCTGCGTGTTTCACCTTCGCGCCAAGCCAGAACACCCGCCTCGGAATCGCGACGTTCCTGTACGTTGGTAGGCGCGGGTTCAACGCCGTACAATCCTCGTCACTTCACCTTTGTCCATGCTCTGTCCTCTGCTTTCCAAGACCCTGGGGCTCTCGAAAATGGAGAATTGCATTCGGAGAAAGAATTCACTGGGCACGGTGGATCCAGCGGAACTTTTCTTTGTTGGGGAGAATGGATGGTGAATACGAGTGTTGAGCCTCGTTCATTCTCCTTCAATCGTTCTGATATTTTGGTAGGTGGGTGAATCTATGATGATTGTTTTGTCTCCGTAGATTCTGCATTGTTCTTGAGTCAATGTCTTCTCGTTACCATTGTTCGATTATGGTCCTCGTCATTTATATTCTTTGTTCCCCCCCCCCCTTCACCCAAGCTTATTCCTTTCTCATGACTATTGTAATTTTCATTCACGACTCGGCTGCTGGCATTGTCTATGTATAGTCAAAACGAACATTCACTACTATTGTTCCTGTACATTCTATCTGTCCCTCGAAGGGTATAAATCTCACGCGTGCACTCGACATTTTACTTTCTCCACAACATCTCTCCACCTCCACAACCCAATCTCTACAGCACACCCAAACTAAACAGCACGAAAAACATCCAAATCGCAACTTCAGCAGGTCTGAATATCGCCACCTTCCAATATGCAGCTTCTTCTCTCCCTTCTGGTTCTTGGTTTGGCCTCAACTTTGAATGCTCACATCGCCCTCACCTGGCCAGCACCATTCCGTGCTGCATACAATCCAAACTCAGTCCAGGCTAATATCGATTACTCCATCACATCACCTCTTTCCGGCCCCGCGCAATTCCCATGCAAAGGCTACCAAACTGACATGGGGACTCCTGGGGGAGCATCGGTTGTCACATGGCAAGCCGGAGGGTCTTATAACTTCACTACCGGATCAGGTGCCATTCATGCTGGTGGAAGTTGCCAGATTGGCCTCTCCTACGACAAAGCTGTGTCTTTCACAGTCATCCATTCCTATCTCGGGGCGTGTCCCGCCAGTTTCAATGAGGCCTTCAAGTTTGATCTTCCCTCCGACGCCCCCGCGACAACCGCGGATGGCGGCGTATTCGGTTGGCTCTGGTACAACAAAGTCGGAAACCGCGAAATCTACATGGACTGCGCCTCTGTAACCATCACCGCAGGGTCGGGGGCAAGAGCTGCTCCTGCAGTAGCCTTCAAGGACCGACCCACATTCTTTGTCGCCAATCTCAACAACGGCTGCCAAACTGTCGAAGGCAAAGAAGTTGTTTTCCCAAATCCAGGACCCGACGTCACCGACGCCCAAACAGGAGACAATACCGGAAGTTTCACAGGAACTTGTGCTGCAGTCAATGGCATCGGTGGATCTTCAGGCTCTTCCGGGTCTGCAGCATCCAGCCCAGCAAGCAGCTCACCCTCTCCCGCTGTAGTTTCTCCAGTCGCAGCCAGCCCAGCAGCCAGCTCCCCCACGACCATGGCCACTGTCTATACTTCTCCATCTGCCTCGGGTGGGGTCTTTGCAACAGTCTCTTCGGTATCTGATACCGCCGCTCCCTCAGGAACATCGACTCCCAGCTCAGGTGGCCTCACCCTCAGCGAAGACGGGGAGTGCTCGGGAGCTCACACTTGTACCGGCTCGCCTCGTGGTCCCTGCTGCTCGCAGTGGGGTTACTGCGGAAGCACCAGTGAGTACTGTGGGACAGGATGTCAAGCTGACTTCGGTCAATGTGGGACATTCGTCAACTCCACTTCCGCGATTGTCTCTAAAGCTTCATCTTCATCTTCTCCCGCTCCTGTCAAACTTCGAGGTAAGAGAACCGGCTTGAAGAGGATGTCAGTCATGCTACTTTTCAATCGCGCCTTGCTCATTTAATATTCCTGAATATTTTTTTTCTTAGAAAGGATGCTAATTTCTGTAGTCGCCTAGTTTCCCCCCCATATTTATATACTGGGTGGTGGGGCGTCACCCAAAAATCCTCTTGATTCATTTTATAAATAAATAAATAAATAAATAAATAAATAAATAAATAAATTCCTACAAACCATCTACAGTATACTTATTGAAAGTGATATGTTAATATGGTTGGTGAATCTGATGTGAGAATAACCTTGTAACAAACAATCTTATACCGTTGGTGACGTTGGATATAACAACTTAAACCTTATCCCAGTAAGCGGTAAAGAAGGCCACCTCGTCACTTATACTGTAGTATCTGAACCCCACAAAATCGAAATCCTGGTGACAAGGCTGAAAGATCCCGCAATCCATGCGAAGCCCTCAGACGTGAATATAACAGCACATCCGTACTGTACATACCCAATAAATATAAGCACACGCACCATTCCAATGCGTATCTACGATCCACTTCTTCAATCTATTCATGCAACGCCGTTCTAGATCCAAAAAAAGAATAATATGTATTATCATCGATTTATTCTAGATTTATTCTGCGAAGCTAAGTTGGTAGAAAGTGGGCTGGCGCCTAGCAAGGCCACAGCGTAGCGCCCTTCCTTCTACCATATCCTTCTCCCAAATATAGAATCGCGCGTTTCAAGTTACCCACCGCCCCTATACTCTGAGTACATCGCCCTGATTGATCAAGATATTTCTCTGCATGGAAAGTTCCATGGAGAGAGATGTAAATTAATTGTACAATTATTGGTTTCCCTCCTCCCCCCACCTCCCCCGTTCCCAAAAAAAGAGTTCCATGTGGTGGTTTGCGATGGGAGGGGTTCAATTGTCTCATACTTAAAGACGGCGTGTTTGATCAAAAATGGAGGAAGGATTTCACTATGGTGATCAAGCGCTAGGAATGTGTGGTTGGTGGTCTGGTCTTCCTGCCCGTCTTCAAGTCTGGAAGAATCCTTATCATCGACTCCTGTCTCATTACTTCGCTAAGTCTCTCTCTCCCCTCCCTCTCTCCCTCTCTCTCTCTCTCTCTCTCTCNCTNCTCTCTCTCATACTCTCTCTCATNCTCTCTCTCTCTCTCTCTCTCTCTCTCTCTCTCTCTCTCTCTCTCTCTCTCTCTCTTCTGCCGAATCCCATTACTAAGCCTCACTTGAAGCGGAATGATTGAAGTATATATACATCATCTCTCTTCAACGCGCAGTCGACCACATATGAAATATGAGATATGAAATATAAAATCTGAAATATGAAATACGATATACGCAATACTTCTTCCTGGCCTCCGTTCATCCATACACATATACATATAATATGAGATATCTCAATCTCCCCCCTTAACCTCGAGTGAGGGGTTCTCGGTTCAGCCTCGTGCGGGGTTTTGGTCGGGGCATCGCTTCGCTGCCAGGGTCCAGCTTCAGCTGCCCGTAATCGCAACCTTCACTCCCGAGAAATCGCGATTTTCTTCTTTCTTTCCTCCTCTCCGTCTTCCTTTCGTTCAACCTCCACCACCAACACCACAACCCCACAGAGTCTCCCCATTCTCCTCCCCCTTCTTCCCCAATTACACAAGCACCCTCTCAGATCTTGGTCGCCGCATGCATCCACCTACGGATACGTCCTTGTGCGAGCAGGCTGGCAGTGTCAAGCAAGAGAGGCAGTCGTTCCGCCGCCGTCAACCGTCAATTTCTGCAAGGGACGTCTGCAACCTCACGCGATCATCACAACTTGCGTCTCTGTCCCTCCTCACACATCTCTCCCAATTGGATCACCCGCACATCTCTTTCTGCATCCCACCTCTCAATCTTCCTTCCACCCATGAGCCGCCAACATGCCGCGGAAGACTAACAGATTGGGTGTCAAGGTCGAGGATACGCAGATCTGCGTGGTGATGGTTGGTTTGCCTGCTCGTGGTAAATCATTGATTGCGCAGAAAGGTATGGCATGTCCCCAATCAATCTGGCACGTCGCAAATCACGTATGCACGTAGCTAATCAGTTTAATTTCTAGCTCAACGCTACCTCAAGTGGCTTTCCATCGAGGCTCAGGTCTTCAATGTTGGCAATTACCGTCGCAACGACAATCCTCACCCTCCTGCTGATTTCTTCGATACGAGCAATGCGGAAGGTGAACGTATGCGGCGCGCTGCGGCGGAGGCGGCGGTCAATGACATGATCAAGTGGTTCAAGGGTGACATGGGCACAATTGCAATTCTTGACGCGACCAATAGCACCAAGGACCGTCGTCGCTGGATCAAGAATCGCTGTGATGCCGAAGAAATTGAAACCCTATTTGTTGAGTCTAAGTGTGATGATGAGGATTTGATCATGTCCAATATTCTCGAGGTCAAGACCACATCTCCCGACTACCAGGGTCAAGATCCCGAGGCAGCGGCTCAAGACTTCCGAAATCGCATCCGCAATTATGAGAAGGTCTACCAGACGATTGATGAAGATGAGTCGGATCTCACCTACTTGAAGATCATGGATGTGGGCAAGCAAGTCATCATCAATCGCATTCAAGACTACTTGCAGAGTCGTGTCGTTTATTACCTCATGAATTTGCATATCAAGCCGCGCTCTATCTGGTTGTCACGTGTAAGTTCTTCCAATCTGAGCTTGGATTATTCTGACCGCCGCAGCATGGCGAATCCGAGTACAATCTCTCTGGCAAGATCGGTGGTGATGCAAACCTATCGGCTCGTGGTGAAGCATATGCTCGCAAGCTCCCCGAACTGGTTCTTCGATCCGTTGGTGTAAGTCCGCGCCCCCATATCATCCTCGCCGCCTACTAACGAACCCAGGATAACCGCCCTCTTACCGTCTGGACCTCGACTCTTAAGCGCACTATTGCCACTGCTCGTTTCCTCCCCAAGGAGTACAATCAACTTCAGTGGAAGGCACTGGATGAACTTGACTCTGGTGTCTGTGATGGTCTCACCTACTCCGACATCAAGGAACAATATCCCGAGGATTTTGCCGCTCGTGATGATGACAAATACAACTATCGTTACCGTGGCGGAGAATCGTATCGTGATGTCGTTATCCGCCTTGAGCCGATCATCATGGAGTTGGAGCGCTCGGAGAATATTCTGATTGTTACTCATCAGGCTGTTCTACGGTATGTTTTTCATGACTCTTCCATTCTCAGCCCCCTACTACTATCCCAATATCCTAGAATACGAGCTAATCAAACATGCAGCTGCATCTACGCTTATTTCATGAAAAAGTCTCAAGAAGAATCTCCCTGGATGGCCGTCCCCCTTCACACCCTGATCCAACTCACCCCTCGCGCTTACGGTACGGAAGAAAAGCGATTCGACGCCAAGATCCCTGCAGTATCGACCTGGCGCGGCAAGGGCAGTGTTGCGAAGCATGAGGACCCCGTTCCGGAAGCTACAGCTATCGGTGGGGCAGAGAACGGTACGGCCTATGGTCACAAGGAGAACATTGGAAATGGTGCTTAATCCTTGGCTTTTAAAAATCATATACAATGGGATAGATAGATGGATGCTTCAACGCGACATGGCATTGCACGGCTGTTACATTACATGGTAGCATAGCGGTAAGGCGTTCAACGTGTGGCTTTTAGAGCACAACATGGCTGGCTGGCTGTATAATAGATACGATACCAATAATAGATTGCAGTCTCTGTATTCGTTGTTTTTTGTCTTCGTGTTCACCCTTGAGCGGAGTAGAGTAGAGTAGCACAAGGGCGTCTGAAAAAAAGTTATTTTTTTTTAATTAATTTTTTTTAAATTATTTAATTTTTTTTGCTATTTTTTTTTATTTTATATTTATTTATTTTTGCATTTATTATAATTGTTTTTTTGTAAACTTTTCAATATTTAGCCGCTTTTTTTATATTAATATTAAAATTTTTAATTATTGAAATTGTAATATCGATAAGCTTATTGTTTTTTTTTTCGTTTTTTTTTATTATTATTTTTATTATTATTTTTATTTATTATTTAAGAATTATTTTTTAAAATAATAATAAAAAAATTTATATTATAATTAATTATAATTGGCGATATTTATTTATTATAGCCCCGGTTTATTTTTTAATTATTTCCAAAATTTTTATCGCGATTTTTTTGCTTTTTTTTATTATAAAATTTTTTTTTATAAAATTTTCTAATTATTTTTTAATATAATTTTAATATCGCTGCGTGGCTTTAACGATTTATTTTTTTTAAAAAAATTAAAATTTTTAAAATATAAAAATCGATAAAACAAAATAAAAAAAGCTATAATAAATATATTTCTAAAATAAAACTAAAAGCTAAAAAGCCTTTTCGAGAACCTTACAATTTTATATTATTTCTTTTCCTAAATTCGTGCATCGCTATATCAGCCATATTATTTAGAAAACACCCGTGCAAACCCCGTGACGACCCCGTAAGCTCCTCGCCCCCTGACAGTTTCGGCCGTTCGTCGTGAACAGCATGCTTTTACTTCGATAACCCCGGTTCACTTCACACACGGATACGATCAGCAATCTCCTCTGCTGAGCGGTCTGGCTCCAATATACGTCTATGTATATATCCGTATCAAGGAGTACTATGTACGAAGGGATGATCAATGAAGTGTTGGACCTTGCCTGCTTCTATTTTCCAAAGTTTCCAATTCCCTACTCCCCTGCCTTAGTAGAGTCCATTCATAACCAAGTTGTCGCTAGATCTTGCCCAACTTAAACAAAGCCTTCTCAAGGCCATCTCACACCCGCTCCTCCTTATTTAAACTTCTTCCTATGCGGCTTTATTTATTAACAATATGCTATCTCATCATGAAAGCTGATCAGTTGATTGCGTCCATAATTGCTTAATTCTTATCTTCAAATGAACCATATAAGAACAGAGGTGACCGGGCCCAATAATCCACCACTTTCAAGTTGGGAAAATAGAAGCAATCCACAGAGCGCATTTTATCCTGCCAGCGTTTCCAAAATAGTCTGCGATCAACTGCATAATCCAATGTATCATCGATCATTACCCAACAGCTCTTGCTTTCCTGCTTAAAGTACTCACGCGCTTCGGGACATTTGAGAGTCGAAATACGATCTACCACCTGACTGTGATAAAGTGGCTCTTTTCATACGTGATGTAGAACGTTGTTCTATCTTCGTTTTTCCTACTAAGAATGAGTAGGTAGCTTGCAATAAATTAGTACTCTAATATTAACTGGTGGATAGTTTAGAACTTTTCGTTTCGGCCCGATATTAGAGAAATTGGCTTAATGCTGTCAGGAAACGTATCTCACATTGTTGTGAAAACATTAAATCTTGATATTGCAACTCTTTAAAATACACCGTCCTGGAATTTATTTTCCTTGCTGTGTTGTGGATATCTTCGTGTCATCGATGAGTGGTATATATTAGAAAAGTGAACCTTAATATTGTTCCATACCTCGACTCTTATATAACTGCCCGGCGGCAAGGGATATGTTTGGAAGAAATTGACCATCAACAATTCCAATTCAAAATGTATTTTGTCGAGATATATGAGGTTTTCTGCTAATGTTTTGCGTTGTTTTTGCTTTTCGGTAACGCAAAATATAGAGTTGTCATTTGTGTTCTCTGGATTTACAACCGATACCTGAGTAAAATATTAGTATTTTGGTAATTAACGTAATGTTATTTAGAAAGACCTTAGTTTTTCACCCTCTCCAATTAGTAACGGATTTATTGAGGAATGACATATCTGCTGATGTTTAACCATCATGGATCTTGTTACTTAGAATGTGATTAATTGAGGATTATTGCTGTACTGGAGAGAAAGTTAGTGGGAAAGGAAGAATCTAAGTATTTTTATAGGCTGGCATTTAGCTAGCCTTTTAATATAATTGAGTGTCATAACTGAAGTAACTCTGGAAGAATGACGTCCTCACCTTAATATTCAGAAACATGAATTTTTGTCCAAATTAATAATAATTTATTCAATCTTAACCAAGTTTGTTCTAAGTTCTAACAAGGAACAATCTCTGCTCTCATTGTGTGGACGGAGCCGATGTATGATTAATCGAGATTGTACAGTGCTCTGTAATCTGCACTGCCAAAGTAATGAACTAAAAAATCAATAAATCAAAAATGAATCCGTTGCCTCGGTGCCCTCGATTCTCGGTCTGACACACCCCCCCAGATTAGGCAATATCGAAGCTATTCAGAGATTCCTGATCTGCAATCAACGAGTCTAAGCTGTTCGACGAAATGTTTGAATTTCTGACCTGGCAATGCTTTAGTTAGTCCGTCAGCTACCATATTGTTGGTAGATACCCATTCCACAGCGATCGTCTTGTTCTGAACCTCTTGTCGTAGCCATGCTTGGTGGATATCGACGTGTCGAAGCTTAGTGATAAGACGTGGTGATTCTGTGGTTAGAATTCTGAGCGTTTGCTGGTTGTCAATGAATATGGTTAGGTCTTCTTCTAAGTTGAATTGAATGTTCTTAAAGAAGTGTTTCCACCATATTAGCTCTTTACCGGTAGCACTGGCTCCCAGAAGTTCGGCCTCGGTGCTAGAGGTAGTCACCGTTTTCTGTTTGTAGGATCTCCAATATAATGGACCCCCATAAAGCTGGAATATAAATTATTAAGCTAATATTAGCTAGCTAAGGCTTGCATATAAGAGACGTAGCCCTAAGTCTACTAGTTCCTGCTTTATAGATTCTGCATCTAGATAGAACTTGAACTAAGAGTGAATAGCTAGCAACTTTGGTTTGGATGGCCAGATTTTTGGATAGCCTATAAAGTTTGATAAAATTATTGACTTATTGTCAAATTGGGATCTCAATTATTATCTTAAATACATTATTCTTTCCAGATTCAAGCGTATGGCATCTTAGGAAAAGGCACGGAATCACGTGAATGCTCCTCCCCATGTTCTTTCCAGAGATGAGTCATTCACAGAACAAAAACTTTTACTTTCTTTACTCTCTGCTTGAGTACTATATATTTATATACTTTACCCCACCACAAGTAAAATATGGCAAACATAGAAAAAGCCCAATCCCTCGCCCGCTACTTCCTAGAAGCCCGCGCCTCACCAACCTACAGCTCACCAAGTCTAATGTCGCAAACCGCTCACCGACTTTCGCTGGTATCCTATTGGGTTATTGAATCTGGATCTCGCATTTTAGAGATTGGGTGTGGGCAGGGAGATTGTACGATTGTGCTTGCGGATGCTGTAGGCGAGAAGGGGTTTGTGGATGCACTCGATCCAGGGGCGCCTGATTATGGTGTGTTTATTTCCCTTTGTTCAAATGGGAATTGAAGTACGATTCTTCTTAGGTGGATAGGATTGACTGGAAGTAGGAGCTCCATTCACACTCTCCCAATCGCAGTCCTTTATCTCCTCTACTCCGCTAGGGCCTAGAATCGCGTTCCATAACACGACGCCGGAAGCTTATCTTGAGACTTATACGGGTCCAGCATATGATTATATTATCCTCTCCCATTGTATCTGGTATTTTGAATCGCCGTCTCTTCTTTCTTCAATCGTTTCCCTGCTCCCCAGGAGAACCAAATTTCTTTGTATAGCGGAATGGTCGCTGCGCTCCACTACTTCCGCTACATATCCTCATGTTCTAGCAAGTTTGTTACTGGGGATATTGGAAAGTAAACGGAAGGTTCCCGGGAGTGGAAATGTGAGAAGTGTGTTGAGTCCGAGAGTTATCGGGGATGAAGTAAGAAAAGCGGGGTTTGAGGTCGAGAAAGAGGAGGTCAGGGGTGTGAACGAGGGATTGCAGGATGGATTATGGGAGGTAGGCTTTGTTTTGAGGAACAGAGAGAAATTGGTTAGAGAGTCAGGGGCCAATGGTGTTGGGGAGAAAGAGATGGGACCCATAGTGGCGATGTTTGATGCGCTACAGCAGAGCGTGGGGACCTTGGCCAAAGGTATAGAAAGTGTAAAATCGATGGATGTTTGGGTTGCAAAATTCAGGAGCTTAGAATAAGAGACGATGGTTAAGATGATTTTGGATACTAATTACAAGATCTATAAATTTAAATGGAAAGTAATAATACCATCAAATCCCATAGTAAGCCAACCCCGAATGAAATTGTAAATCACAAGCAACCATTTGCTCTTAACTGCACCAATTTATATGATCGCTAAATTGCCACAACCATATCGCCTTTCTTTCTATTATAGCATTCTGCAAGACTATTAACCGCTAAATAATTACTGCCATATGAATTTATACTTATAAATAATTGTTGGTAGCATTAGTTAGGCTCAATTGCAGTGCTGAGCTTGGCTGAACCCAAACATTGTTACCGCTTAGGGAGGCCGTGGCAACTGGCAATAGCCAGTTATATCTACCACCATAACCCTCCATAGCTTAGGTTTAATCGATCGATATTAAGAAACAGAAAGCTGTATATAAGAGAAGCCTACTATTATTATATCGCACCCGCAATAGTACAAGTGTCAAATTTAAGCCTCATGCACTGAGGGGCTTAACGTATATGGACGGCGTCGGCTTCAAGATTTGGTACATCTTGCGCCCACTTGTATGCGTGTGACCCTCCACGAGTAGCGGAGCAAAGCCCAAGCCGAGTCGTTATTCCCGGCCGCTGCATGTCAACATGAAGCTCCATATGCGTCGGGCACGGTGACGTGTTCAAAGGGAAAGGGTAGTACTAGGGAGAGATCCTGCAGCAGGGCGAATGAGTTCTCATATTTCATGTATAGATCAGAATATCGTGACAGCCTTATATTAATCAGCAACAAATGCTTAAAGTACATATAGGATAGGAGCGGCCACCCACTTAGAAGATGCTCCTTTAAGATAATCACTAAGTCAAATATACCCCTCTACAGCCGCCATGTCTCTTTCATATCGCCTTTGGGAAATCGATGACGGGAAATTGGCTTCCTATTACACCTCTCAAAATACAGAACACGGAATCTACTACACGTTAAAAACACCAACGGAAGGCTATCCTGAAGGCTTCTACGCCTCTGAACGGCAGGTCCTAGAATCTTATGATAATGATCTGGGGGCTAATATATGGACCATATATTGTAGAGATGAAGAAATGAGGAGCTATAATCGACAATTGCAAACGGCAGAATCTTCTGGCAACCGAGCAAAGCAATCCAGAGGGAAAATGGTGGACGATGATACCACGCTGCCCTCAGAGAGAATTGCGGGTGCTGCATATATAGAAGAAGTGATATCGTCTGGGCAGAGGGCCCAAAAAAAGCGGGTAAAGAAGGCCGGCTCTGGCAGCGCCCAAGATCAACCATGGAGTGGATGGACTTGGCAGCCCGAATACAGCCGTTACTGTCGTAGTCGTTATGCAGCTTCGGGAGAACTGGAGTATGACTACGACTACAATACCCCTGGACCTGCCTTCTGATGCTGTCTCTTGACATGTTCTGCTGCCCATGCGTCGCGCAGCGGATTCTTTATTTTCCACCTGCGCTCGGGATGCTGCCTCCTGCCTCCCGTCATCCTAGCGTCGCCATCTGACAATAGATGCTGTCCTACTACCTCGTTAACTTGGTTTTCTTATTCAGAATTAGGACATGTTTAGCTTGTTAAAGTTGGAGCCCTCTCTCTCCCCCTCATATATGCTCGTGATCTAATAGAAGCTAATATTTCCATTTCCACAAACTAAACGTTTTCTACATGTCATATTCGACACCATTCAAAGACCAAATTAGTAAGTTTGCTTCGTCCCCTTGGGCAGGTTTGGCTCAATAGGCCTGTAAAGGCCACCGTAATAGCACAGAGCTTGAGCCAAATCATTTCAAATCCTCCTTCTCCCGAATCTGTCTTCTTCCGCTGCATCTATTATCTCTTCCCGAATCTCTCTCTCTCCGAATCTCCCCCCTCTCCGAATCTCTCCCCCTCGAATCTTTCCTCATTCGACTGCGCAATTTCATGTGCACATGTCGAACATATTACCCCTTCTCAAAGGAACAATCACCTTAGAGGATGCCTTAAATGAAGATGACAACATTCTCGCTCGAATTGAATATCCCAGACGAAAATATGAGTTCTACAATTACCTGTCTGCTCACAAGGCCGAGATCGAGGCCACTGTGTCATTCCATCTTGGTGTGAATGAATGTCGTGTTAGCGATGCAAAGACCTGGATGTCTGGGAGTTACAATGTCTGCATACCTGTCTACATCAATCCAGGCTCTGATATGCGCGTGTTATTTAGAGTTCCACTCCCTTACAAACTCGGAGAAGCAAAATTTCCTGGAAACGTGGACGAGAAGCTCCGATGTGAGGTTGCGTCATATATATGGATTCAAGAGCATTGTCCAGATCTTCCAATACCGGTGTTATTTGGCTTTGGTTTTCAGGATGGTCAGACGGTATGGTTTCACAGGCTTTTTGTATTAAAGTCGATTAATAATTTATCTTCTAGTTCACAGCTCCCGAAACTGTGCCCTTCCTTACTCGATCGAAATGGTATATAAAAAGAATGCTTTTATCGTGGCTTCGGTTTTCTGCTCCATGTCGATATGTATGCCGAAGATATCCTGATACTTTGAAAACGGGCTATATTATTATCAGTTATATTACGAACGGTAGCATGCTTTCCAGTTCTTGGAAGACACTTTGCCACGATAAAACACGCCGCTCAAATCTTTTCCGCGGCTTAGCTCGAATCACTCTTTCACTAAACAAGTCTCCCTTACCGCGGATCGGCTCTCTTACTTTGAACCATCAAGGGGTAATAACCTTAGCTAATCGTCCTTTAACTTTACAACTTCAAACTCTAGAAAACGAAAATATCCCATCGGCTATTAGCAGAAGCTCTACTTATTCGACAGTAGATCTCTACCTCCTCGATCTCTTGATGTGTCATAATAATCGCATTCACCACCAGCCAAATTCGATACACGATCAAAATGATGGTCATCAGCAATTAGCGGCCTTAACAATAATGCACGCTATTCTGCCTCATTTTATTCGTCGTAATTATCGTCACGGACCTTTTGTTTTCACCTTTACGGATCTTCATCAAAGCAATATTTTCGTCGATGATAAATGGCATATCACCGGCCTTATCGATTTAGAATGGGCATGTTCACTGCCTATCGAATTGCAGGGCCCTCCATATTGGCTTTCTGGACGGGCAGCAGATGATATAGAACACGGTGAACCACTGGAAACTTTTGGTCGGATTGTTACCGAGTACCTCGAAGCTTTCGAGCAAGAAGAAAAAATTATGGTCGGAGGGGCGCTATATCAAACGCCTATCATGAAGAAATGCTGGGAAAGTGGAAGCTTCTGGTATTTCGAGGCATTGAACAGTCCAAAGGGATTATTTCGGATCTTTAATGAGCATGTCCAACGGCTATTTTGTTTAGAACACTGTAGCATGCGAACATTTGATCGGATTGTAGCTCCGTATTGGAGTTTTGGCGCAGTGAAAGTGATAGAGAGGAAGATAGAGCAAGAGGAAATGTACAAGAATCAATTGAGAGAAGCCTTTGAAACTAAGCATTAGGTGGAGCAAGATTCAAATTATCTACGCCAAATTACGTTCCAACTTGCTCAACCCGTGGAGGAAGCTTATTTGACTGCGCTGTACCGTGGTCTAGCTTGTGCGTACTGCGACTGAAGTACCTGAGAACCTTTTGCAGATCCACTCCCAAGCTTTGCCCACTTTTCTGTATGCCAGAAATCGCTTCTCGTCTCTGGGCCCTATGAGATATTCCTCGTGCTCGAACGCCTCCACTCAGTAGATGCCAAAAGGATAAGTAGGCATACAGAGCCGCAGTTGTCCACCTATGAGAGAAAGCCTAGTCGCCTCTGGGCCGAATATATTCCAGCATGTGCGTATTGCGGGCCAAGTCCTGTCTGGGAACTTGGCAAAGATCTACTTCCAAGGCCTGCCTTTCTTCCATAACAGCAAGCGCCGCTCATCTGTGGGTTCTCATCAGCCATTCTTCCTTGTACTCGAACGCCTCTGCTTATCTTTGCTCGAACACTCATCATCGCTCCTACTAGATTTGGGATCGCCGTCGCTCAAACTACAGTACCGTCGTTATCGCTACTGGAAGGCTCACTCTCCTGCGACGCAAGAGCCTCGGCGTTGCCACGTTAGGGTCGAGCACGCATCGCATCCCTGTGAATACGGGCTGTCTTCGTAGTAGTCGACACAGTCCTGATACTGAACGAGGTATGCCGGCCAATACCGGTCATGAGAAACAAACGTTGTTATATTAGCTTGATGGTGCAGTCGTTATTCCACTATATGACCGATACTCTGGATAAATCGGGCAAGCTCGCCGAACGAGACGCCTTGTCTGTCACAACCGCCCCGGGTCAGTGCTGTGAAGGAGCAGCAGTGTGTGGACTGCGGATGGAACGTTCTTGGTCAGCGTCTCCAGGACGACTCCAGACGACTGGTCAAGGGTGCAGTAGTCGGGCGACGTGTCTGTATGCGTGGCGTACGGTGCAGAAGGCGCTGGCGATGGCAATCGATCCTCGGTCTTGGAGACCGCGCCGACTGCCATAGGTCTCTGCACAAAGGGGGATGCCTAACGATTATGAGTAATCTGCTCAGTCCTATTTTCTGGCACGAAGAGTTGCTGCATATTATTGCACCGCAGGGTCATATTGACTGGAAGGAGATTGGTGTTATATGTGTTGAACGAGTTATAATTGTCCTGGGAGATCAACTGGAGGATGCTCTCGCAAATAATCTTTACCCTAAGGTTGCATACTCATGCTTGCGAATCTTTCAAATTCTAACCAGCAAATAGACAGTATTCCTCATCGGAGGGTTTGGAGAATAATCTTCATTACAAATCTATCTTCGATCATCTTAACCAGTTCTCAAGAGATCGACAAGTTGAAATCAACTTCGTCACTGACAAGCACAATTCATATACTCCTTATTTCTCAAAAACGAAAAAGAGTTTGTTAATTTTACTCGCAGAACTACTGCGATGTCGACAGGGGCTATATCCTCCGGGCACTTGACAGAGGAAACGGGCCTAACAGAATCGTGCGATCTAGCTACGGTTTTCTTCAAAAGAAGTCAACGAGCCCAGGAAATATCGAGGTCATCGGCATGCGAATCCAAAGGATGAGATTGGACACTATTGTACTACGGTACCACGGATAAAATGCTAGAATGATAGGATCGACCTCTTTTCATCACTCGCAACTACACCCTCCACCAAATTTTTGTTTTTCTACCTGTGCAAATCAAATGATTCACCAGGTGACGGATTACTTGTACCAAATTAAGCTAAAATGCCAAAATCGCGTTTTTATATTTATTTTTATTAATACAGCCCTATAGCTTTATAAATCAACTTATTTTTTCTTCTAATTTTCTGTTTGCATGTCGCTTAACTTAGTAATCCGTCAAGAATTCTGTCAACCCAATTGACTTAACGTAATGAATGAAATTTTCCCATTGCTCTACTTACTATCCTATCTATTGTTAAATTTCTTGCTGTATATATGTTGACCTGTTGTGTCTCGAGTAAGCCTGCTAAGTTGACCATTTTGCTGATTGTCACTAAAAGGTCTCTTCAGGTACCCTCTTCTCACCATTCGCCTTTGTTGATGATCTGACAGTAGTTGAAGCTCTTCGTTTCGATGAACCTTGATGTGAATGGTCTTGGTCTACGGAATCTCTTGACGGGTCTTCGTTCCCAGATTTTTCGTTTATCATATGGAATTTCCTGCGACTTGGTGCTGCTGTGCTTTTGCCGGGTCCATACTCCTTGTCCAGCTGCTCATCAATTCCACAAGTAACTCCACGTGCTGGGGGTTGATGTTTTCTTGAACGGGAGCTTGCATTTAGTGGAAAGCCTCCCGATTGCTTTCGTTGGACAGGAGACTTCGACGGTGTCTGCTCACTTGCTGGTATTTCTTCGTCTGATGTAGTCTCATCCAGCGAAGTCTCACTCGGTGTGCTTGGTTCTCGGTAGCTGACAATTTCCTTTTGTCGAGTTAACTTTGGCCTGAGATTTGTCAAAGAGTCCTGGTCATCTGTCATAGAATCTCCTTGCGCGATACGTGATGCTCCTATGTCATTAAAGCTCCGACTTATCTGGTGCTTTCGAAATTTCTTGGGGGAACCAAGAGTTTCTTTGCAGCTGTCTTCGTTGACAACGTCAGCTGTGTAAAAATTGCTATGTTGGCGCTCAGCTTACTCGTATTTTGGTGTTCCTCAAGTCTTTTCTTGGAGGTAAATTGTTTTCTACATCTGGTGCACCGCACTCTCTGTAGATCAAGTACAGATTCCTTTGATGGTTTAAGAGGAGGTGGGCCTTTGGGAGTGGTGGAAGGTGATCCGAGGGCTCCATTGTTAATCTCCTTCTCCACTGGCCTGTGGATCTGTTCTCTGTTTCTAGATATTGCGATGGGACCAGGCTTTTCTGGTGGCTTTGCTACAGTATTTCTTCTTTCTCCCTCTGATTCAAGTAGTGACATGAGAAGGGTACTTTTAGAAGGCGGGACTGGCTGCATTAGACGATTACCAACCGTCCTTTTTGCAATTAGGATGTGCTTGGTATGTAAATGCAATGCCGAGTCTATTTTATCCCGCTGGCTTTTGATGACGAAGTTCTTTGAACGGATAAGTGCGTCGTCGATGCAAGTTTTTGAACCCGTATAATTTCTTTTGTAAACATGGAAAGAAGCATGTATCCACTTCTTCTCTCCGACCTCACTATGTTCACTGGTCGAATGTGATCCTGCATTTAGATTACTGTCATTGCTGTTTGATAAATATGATCTACCGGGCGGGTAAACGACGAATTCGAAGTCCTGATCGGTCATAACCGTTGCAACTTTCAACTTCAGAGCCGTCTTAAAGATTGACTTGAACCGAAAGTTTCTGTTATTCCATACGACTGAATCTTCCCCCCAAGTCTCAAAGTCGTTGGCCTCGTTACAAGTCCTATCGTCAGAAAAACGTGGAAAGAGGGGGGCAAGTGCTTTTGATAGACGGATGGCAAGCTGTGTTGCTCTTCTCGTAATATTCAAATCTTCAAAGCTGGGCGTGCTGGTCGAAATACGATATGCCTCGAGCTCAAGTTTGTGCAATCTTGTCCAGCCACCTGGCTCATTATTAACTTCGAGTTCATACATGCAAAATGTAAAGGCGTCTTACCAGTCTCCATCACCACTTTCCGATAACCCCGAAGCAAACTTGGCTTATTGATGGCAAAAGATGGAAAATCTGTCATAAACACCCAGTTTCGCACGGCAGCCAGTATAAACGCTCGAATTATAATCCGTGATTCAAATTTAGAAGAACATGTCCTCAACTCCCCCCTTCCTTTACGATTGTTAATATCGATTCCGAGAGCGCAGAGGGCCAGAGATTCCAGAGACTCAACAGACGTAAGTAATGTGAGCTTCACGGGGTGAAGGTGTTCACCCAAATTTTGTCCCGATATGATTGACTCCAAATCCAATCTGATACGATCCATGGCATCATCGACTGTCTTTGTCTGGATTGAGATGCACTCGTCGGCATTTGCGATACTCTTCGCTCTTCTGTGCAAATACAGCTCAGTTGTCAATCTCCAGATCTCCTGATTCTTCTCAAATAAATTCGTTTCAAGGGACTCTCTTCCATTCAACTCCCGTTGATGTTTCGCGATCATCAAATGCTTGTTTTCGGCCTGTAACTCTTCTTGCTTTTGTATTGATTTTATTTCTTGCTCGTGCAGATTCTCGATTTCGACCTGCCATTCGTCCCTCATTCTTTCAATCTCTATATCTTTAGCCGCTAGCTCTTCTTGATATTTTCGTTTCATAACTTCCAATGTCCGATTCATATGTCGATGATTCTGACCACTATTTTCCATGCCATCGGCGTCATTATCACCAGCTATGCTCTGGAAGTTTGTCCTGATACTCTGCATTGTCGAATTGTTAACGTTGCTCCTTTCCCAGGGCGTAGCAGATTCATGGTAGTCGGCAGAGATGCCCGAGGCTCGTTTTGCGATTGTGTCAATAGTGTTTACCTATGAAGCCGTGAGATACTGCTCCTTCTGTAACAATTCAAGAGATTAGCTTACATTGTTGTCATCTCTTGGCCTCTTGGAAGTTTTCATCCGTGATACCCCGTTTTCTTTTGCTATTCCTCGTTCAGTGGGCGAAATTAGACCTGGTGGATTAACTTGATCCCAGTCTGATCTGCATCCTTGTCTAGCCTCCACAGGACTCCGATTGCTTTCCTCTTTGTCTCCTAGCTTTCGTTGCTCTCCTGCAAATGGGTTGACTCGCGTCTGGGCGAATGAAGTATTGTAGTTCTCTAAAATCTTCTGAACACTCAGTCGACTACTTTCGGGGAGATTCGAGTAGTACGATGAACCTATCTCTCGAAGCTCTTTAGGGTTAAAAAACTTGTGGGAATTTTCAAAATTCTGGCCCGGATCAACGTTCCGATCTATCTGCCATAGCCTATGCAATCGAGATTTAATGTCGGTAATTGTCGAATGTTTGCTTCGAATTGCCAAATGTCCAGTAACTGTGTCGTCAAATTTCAGGCAATGTTGTATACAAAAATCAAGCCATGCGAGCATTTCTAAGTCATCGGAGAAGGTCCATAGTTCAGTAACCATCATCGCGAAATAAAGTTATTAGATCTTTTGAATTGTTCTGTGGCATCTTTTTCTCACTGAGAAGTAAGAGACCATATCTATTAAGCCTGCAAGCCTCATTCGATCTACCCCTCCAAAAGACTCACTAAATATCATTTATCAGAAATGGCGTATACTAGCCTTGAGAATTATCTGGTATCTGCAAGCTGAATGCCAGATCCCGTGTCTCATAACGAATCGGAAGCTGTCCATGAACTGCTGTAAGATCCATGGACATGCATATATTGCTGTATCCAAAGTCACACAAAGAAAATTGCTTGATTTCTCCTTCAGAGACAGTACTTTTCATATATGATATGTTTCTGCAAGAGCATTTCTTTATTCTGCAGACCATGAGTCGTATGACACAAATACTACTTCTGCACTTACCCGTAGCCTATCAAAATGGTAGCTCCAACGCGCCCAATAGGCAGGTTGTTATCGTGAGGCTTTTTGCTTTTTGTGTGGCTGGATAGACGGTGTGGACGATGACTAGTGGTTAAGTTGTGAATTGAAGATTTCACACAGTTGTTCCTCGAGTCGTCTCACCAATATGCCAGACTGATTAAAACCCACAGAGACAACTCAAATCCTGTAGTTGTTATAAGCATGAATCGCTCGCGACAAGGAAAGGGCGTTGCTTTGCACATCGATAAAGCACCTTCATCGGGGTTTAAAGCAACAGCACGTCCCGGACCAAAAAGGAGGATACATACGAGCCAAACACACCAAAGGATTCGGTCCAACAGAGAACATGAGGCATCTAGTTCCAATCTCAGGAGCGCTCATGAACCTCGAAAATTCATCATTGGAATAGACTATGGCACTACTCTCACAAAGATCTCTTATTTAACACATCCAATTGGGCAGCTAAATCCTCAGGCCTTTCCATGGGAGGTGAAAACCATTCGGAACTGGCCGTACGATACGCCAACTAATCCCAAAAAGCAGGTTCCATCAGAGAGTTGGTATTCTCACGTTCCATTAAAACGTGCTCCAGCTTTTGAAGATGACGCTCACGGAGACTTTTTGTATGACTTAGAGGAAAATTTCCATCCTCTTGCCGACAGACCTAATGACTCCACAGGCAGTAGCCACAGCGAAGCTCAGTCCAACGCGGACGAAAATGCAGCGAATTATGACAATACTTCCAAATACCTTTGGGGTTATGCGGTTCCCCGGCATCAATTCCGCACCGATTTAGCTATAGGCGGCAGAAGTTCTCTTAGACTGATTAAGAGAGCGAAGTTGATGCTAGTAGATACTTCATATACAGGGGAGGAAAAGGTCAGACTTCGCAGAAAGATAGATCAGCTAGTGAAGCAGGGCATGATTCTGAATTACAGCATGAAAGACAAGCCAGACTCACGGGATGTTATTGACATCATTACAGACTTCTTGGTAAAAGCTTTGGGGCACACAAAGAAGCAGCTCGAATTACTCGAAGGCCTCACAGATAAATGTGAAGTCGAGTACGCATTGACTGTACCAGCAGTCTGGACTCCAGAGGCATCTCGTATTCTACAAACTGCGACAAGGGCCGCGATTCGAGCCACAGGCTTTGGGAACTCCAAAGATGGAATTGTCGATGACATCTTTATTGTCTCAGAGCCCGAGGCGGCCGCCACCTTCCTTCTGGCAAACACAGCGGATCGATTACTTGTATGTAGCCAATATCACATTTACTTTTCTTTTAGTAGAGAGTGCTAATGTAACAAGCCGAATGAGGTTTTTATAATAGCGGATTGCGGCGGCGGGACTGTTGACATGGTCACGTATGGCATCGATCAGTCATGGCCCCTCCGGCTTAAAGACGAAAAGGTCCCGCCCCGAGGTAGGGCAGAATTTCCCAAATTCAGTCATTGGCTGAGAGCTAACTTTCATGCAGGTGATAACTGCGGAAGTAGTTATCTCAACGAGAACTACAGGGCAATGTTACTACGTAGACTCCAAGACGAAACGTACTTGACGCATAATGGGGAGTCAATGGGAGCCATTGTCAACAGGTTGATACCAGCTTTCGAAAATGATATCAAAAGGAACGTTGACATGACTAAAGAATGCGGATTAACGCCAGTCTATATTTCGCAACTCAAAGGGGACCAACAGCAGGATCTATTTGGCACAGCACTAAAACGGTTTTCCCCCAATCTCTTACTCGTGGATAAGTGAGTAGACTTGTCTGTTACTTTCGTGTCCTCCAATTATATCCCAGAGCCTAACAGCGTTGCATCTCCAGATCAGATTTCGAAGAGATTTTTCATCCACTTTTGCAGCGAATTGAAAGGCTTTTGGAAGAGCAAATAATTCTGGCACAGGAAAAAGACCTTGCTGTGAAGGTTGGTATTCTGCAAGACTTCAATGATACTGGCTGAGTCTTGATCCAAAGAAGGTCTTTCTCATCGGCGGCTTCGGGGAATCACCCTCACTCCAAAACCACCTTAGGAAATTTCTCGCGGGTATCTCTTCGCGTTCCAGGAACGAAATACAACTTATCACATCCATCAAAAGTCTTGATAAGGAGAATTCACCACAATTCCTCGACAAGACCGTCGCTGTTTCCTCCGGGGCGGTCCTTCGAGCTTTGAACAAAGACAATGGACCCGACCGAATCGCTCAGGCGAGTTACGGGCTCTTACATACAGAAGTATATGATCGCAAAAGTCTAACTCATCGCTATGCTAGGCCTGAGCCGCCATCAGAGCTAGATGGAGAGGTATATGTGAAGACTATTGTTTATTTCATGGTCAAGGTAAGAGTCCCTTGTCTTATCCGTCTTGGGCAGGTCGTCAGTGAGTTACACTTTCCCGGAGAACTTACTCTCATGCACTATGCTGTATAGAACAAATTGATCAAATCAAAGCACAAATTTGAGACTTTTGATATGGCTCACGAGTTCGCCGAAGACGAAGACAAATTCATATGCGAAGAACTACTGTTTGCCTCAGATTCCAGCACGGAATCTAATTATGCTCGCGAGGATATTGTAAACAAGGGTACACCAATACCACATTTTCCATATTGCATTTTTGCTGATGTTCCTGGCCTAGATGCTCAGTTAGTGGGGTCCATTGTCACAGATATGACATTTCTGAGAGATCAGGGCCTCATCGAGTTGACGGTTCCAGATGCAGGTGAGAAGGGGAAACCTCGTTGGGTAGTCATATATGATCTCGTCGTTGAGGTACATGGGAAGAATCTTAAATACTTTGCCCGGTATCCGCCAGGCCCTGAGGGGACGATACGGAAGAGCGCACAGCTTAGCATTGCCGCTGCTTTCAGACCCGGGACTGCATGAGGAACTCTTATTTTCCGGTTCTGTTTCTCTTGCTTTTTCAAGCGGACCAGTGATTTTTATAATGACTCTAGCATGAGGTTGAGGTCTCAAGTTATCATTTCGACGGTACTCCCGCATTTATCACCACCACACTCGTTTATTTACACAGCTGTTTTAGCGCATGATTCTTATTCCCTTTCAAAGGCCTCATTTGCGGATATACGACTATATCTCTGGACTCGAACGATCTCACGACCACGTCTTATCGGAATATTAGATTTAAAAATAGAAATATATCAACATCATCCCAAACATAACAAATTTCCTGCATAACCTGTCCATCTTCCATCCTCTTTGAGTTTCTATGCATTCCGAAATTCTATGCCTGCTTCATTTACACAAATAGGGAATTAAATAGAAACAACTAAGACTAATAATCCTTAAACGAGGAGATTTTCTGCTTTATACTTGGATCCTTCAATTGGACTTTTAACCTCGCAGTCCCAAGTTGTCTAGCCTTTAAGCCCAGAACTAGCAAAGAAATGTTCTCATCTCGGGCGTGTTAATTGATTCTATTGACCCGAGGATATATTTTTTTGAACTTATTATTCTTATGAATTTCATGTCCGTAGCAAGAAATATGGATGGGTTGATAAAACATTGTATTTCTGTTTTCTCCAGGAACACTGCGGCAGTAAAGAATATATTGGTGGGCAGAATAATAAAGTCTCCGAGGCCTTCTTTGTAAAGTATATTTTCGACCTCAATGATCTGCTGCACAATCATGCCTTCTGCCCACGTCTCCTCGTGATACCTTCATTTCGCGCCGACTCAATATACCGCATATTTTGAATGACCCCCAAAAGCTCGCGGAAGAACTTGCAAACACTATCCGGTGAACCATTTCTTTGTCAGACCTTGACTTGGAATTCCAGAATCACCTTGCTCCTCAGCTGCATACCACTCGTCCCATGGTTTCCGCACACGGTTTCCGAGTTCAAGCAGCATTGGGATCTCGTTCAACTTTGGAAGCAGATGTCGACTCTCAGCGTCATATATATATTCTAAGACGGGATCTTGAGCCTACTTTGTGTTAGTTACTGGTCTGAATTGGAAGGAATATACTTACCCATTTGTTATATCCACCAATATCCTCGCCGTTCAACGAGATATCAATGAAAAAATAACCTCTGAAGACTTCTTCCATGCATCGGACGGCTCTGTCTAAACATAGCTTTCTCGCTTTCGTTCTCATACCGATATACGCAGCATCATCAGATTTCCATTCTGAAAAGATGAGTTCAATATTCAGACTTCCTCCTGCTACAGCATAAAGCCAATCTACAAGAAGCATAGGCTGTGCTAGAAATCGAGCCTCAAAGTAAGCCTGTCGGTCGAAGGGGGTCTGGAAAGCAGGGACTGGGGACGTGTGCCATGCTGGATCCAGTAACATGTGACTGCGAAGGTTAGTTATGTTATTCAACGTACAATGACAAGTGGGACTTGCGGCATTATTTTCAATGCAGCTGTAGCTAGCATTGAATTCCTGAGTTTGTACGGGGTTCTTGAAAGTTTATCAATGAAAGCTTGAGCTTCGTCCCCTCCCGCTCTTTTTATGTGTGGTGGCATGACGGAATTTATATGGGACTTTTGCCAGCCGAGTGTTACCCAGTAAAAGAAGCCAAACATTCTCTGGCTCCGAAGATAAATAGCATCTCTATCCTTCTTATCTGCTCTCGTTGTATCGTGCAGCGTATAGTCATCTGGATTTTTGGGGTTGATGCCCATGTTTATTTGCAAATCGCGAAAATAGGTAAATGCCGGTGGAGATTTACAAGTTGTCCAATGACGAGGAAGAATACCCTCCTTGATAATCTTTGATGGACAGAGGTGACCGATTTGCATTAGCCGTCCCTGTGTGGCTTCAGATGTCCACCATCTGCGAATTATTTCGACTGTCTTGAGCCGATCTTCAAGCACTGTTGAGAGAATCAGCAACAGAAAAGATCTGAGGAACACCAATCACTTGCTCTTTGGGGGAGTATCCTCACTGGGAGGTTGGGGGTGAGTATTGTGAGGCATTATGTATTGTAAAGGATGAATTCCGAACTTTACAGGCCGTATAATTCCAATGTGTGAGCTGACCGCAGATTTTATATGCAACTACTTCAAAGTTAGTATTCACCGTTAGACCTAATAGGCCATCAAAGACCATTGAAGGCAGGAGACAGAGAGTGACATACCAAGGCGATGCCTCTGAAAGGGAATGGTACTGTATATTGAAAGGTGGCAGTCGGAGCGAGGAAATGGTTGATATTAACAGAGCTAATACAAAGGAAGGCGCGAGGGGACGACAGGGTGGCTACTAACTTTGTAAATAGTTGAGAAATCTCAAGCACACGGCAATAAGGTAGCCGTATATTCCAAGGTTTGTCTGGGTATTTATATTTGCAGCATTATGTGGAGGGAGGCGGTACTCGAGGGTCAGGAAGAGGTGTGTGAGTCCGAATTGCGATGAAACTATTCCCCCTCACGGCTATAGCTGCGAGCTACGCAGCATATACTTATTCGTAGTTCAAGGAACAAAGAGAATACGGAGAGATGAAGATGAACCATATGTCAAAGCGCACGTGGTATGCTAGAACATTGGAAGGGAATTCCGAGCGCGAAAGTATATGGTTGAAATCAGAATCAACCAGAAATAACAACCACATCTCGGTATAAATCAACGCCTCCAACCTACTAAACCTTCTCTACACCCTTTGTGTGGTATAGTACTTCTAACAAAATAAAAGCTCGCAATGCATGGTATTCTCGGGGTCGATCGTTGTAAGAGGACGAGATATAATCACCAGCACACCAGCTCAGGCGGTTTTATACCTCACCTTAATTCATTTGCCGGCTTCTAGAGATCTAATCTCTTAGGAGCGCGTAATCTAGCCAATACGGATGCTAACTACCTCTTACTGGGTATGGATAATAACAACATCCCTCGAAAAATCGATGCAACAACTGGGGAAAGATCATTCTCCATGTTCAAGTTTTTGAGATACAGTGCTATGGCTTGGTGGATATCGCAACAGATCTTATCCCTACGCCGAACATATGATCAGAATAGGATTCCGTCATGGCCAGAGAAGACCCCGCTCATTTTCCAGCACACCTGTGTCAGCCAGAGTAAATCTTGAAAATCCCACTTCTAAGCTTAGGCAACATTTGTCACAACGTTTGTCATCTGGGAATGGAATGAAGTCTGGTGCACCTCTGTTTTTCCTCGTGGTCTTCGAAGGTGTAGTCCTAAATCTTATCTTGAGTCTTCCACCAACCCACAAACAAACCTCATCTCAGTTCACTCATATGTAGACTTTCCACGCATCCCCACCAAAACATTCCTCCTCCTTAACGCGGCGTGATTCGCGTTTCTCTTGCTCCCATTACTGTTGCATCGATTCGTATTTTGATCGCGATATGATATTCCACGTAGGTTAGTAACCTCACTGGCATCCGCAAGGCTGGCTCTCCCCATTTTATGCATCCAGGCAAACAGGTCTTGAAGGCTGCTGTCGTCCTTTGTTAGCAAGAAATTGAATTTCTTCCCATCCCGTACAACTGTTGAATCTGAAATTATAGCCAATAATACGGGTTTTGCTCTTCCAAATAGAGCCGCTAAGTCTTCTCCAATGAATATATCGATGCCCGATCGTTCGAACTCTCGTATAAGGCTAAGAGCTGAATTGGCAGTCTGGGCAAGCGGTGATTTGATGGGAAGTATATTTGCAAGTTCGAGTAAGAGTGGGAACTGAGGTGACATCAGAATTATCGCGGCTTATTCTGGTTTCTCAAGAGAAAGTCAGCTTTTAGGGCAAGCAGGCATGAGATCCATTCTCGTTTGGAAGACTGGGTCATTGGTCATCCGTACCCGTACCTTCTGATACTCGGTCTCCGACTTTGAGATAAAAGTTGATCACAGAACTGTCAATACGACTGAAACGAAAACAAACCTACCATCTATTTACCTGGCGAGGCCTGCAATGCTGAGGGCAGAAACGGAACAGGGCTTCCACGGCCATTGGAGATGCAACCGAAACCGACCTGCATAAGTACTACATATACAAGTATGAGGCTCAATTCGTAGGCTGATACACTAATGTCTCCCACATATCATACAATTTGTGTTGAATTAAGACCGGACAGTTGAGAGTTGACGACTTTATCAATTAACAACGTGCCGTTGACATTGGACAACAGTAACACTAATCCGCTTTGATCCTTCAACACCAGGGGTGCACGTACCATATCATGCTTATTGATATACTTATAAACTTCATCAATGCTTTGAAATCAGCATCTTCCAACTTCGCACTCTGACATCCCTCGAATGTAGCATATAAAAACTATCTCTATAGTTCTGGTATAATGAAGTACATGCATTTTTAAACTCCTCTCCTCATTACTTTACTCCAATCTCAGACCTTCAATTTCAATCTCACCCCGTCACCCCGCTTGTAGTCTGCTAGAATACCCCCTGACCCGCAAAATGGTCAACTTGCCAGATAAACAAGAATTGGCATCAATCTACAAGTTTCAATCAGCAGACGGGACTTTCAAACGTCAAGTATCCTCGTTTCGCGATCATATATCTTCTGAGCGGGGGGCGAAATTTCCACCGGAGAAAGATCGCTATGTAAGTCCTCATCTGCCTGCTTTTAAAACATTGAGAGACCGCGTTATTGAGGATTAAAGGTGCTCTACATAAATCTAGGCTGTCCATGGGCATCCCGCGCGAATCTCGTGCGAACTCTGAAGGGGCTGGAGGATATAATCCAAATGGTAGTAATGGACTACATCCTCTTTCCGGAAGGCTGGATGTTCACTGGTGAACATGGAACCGTACCTGAGGATCCGCTCTACGGCTTCAAAAAATTATCCCAACTCTATTTCAAAGCCAACCCTGAGTATTCAGGTCGGTATACCGTGCCCGTCCTCTGGGATAAAAAGCACGCAACGATCGTTAACAACGAAAGCTCGGAAATCATCCGTATGTTTTACAACGCATTTGACGACCTTCTTCCTGAACCCCTCCGAGAATCCTCAAAGCCAAACGGTGGATTACTGCCCCCTTCGCTCTTGCCGGAAATCGATGCCATGAATGACTGGGTCTATAACACCGTCAACAACGGCGTCTACAAAGCCGGCTTTGCAACCGTGCAAGCTGCTTATGAAGAAAACGTTATCAATTTATTCAACTCGCTCGATCGCTTGGAAAAGATATTGCAAGAAAAGGAAAGCGAGGGTCCTTATCTCTTCGGAAAATACCTCACGGAAGCGGATATTAGGTTATTTCCAACAATCGCCCGATTCGATGTAGCCTATTACACATTGTTCAAGTGCAATTTGTGGATGATTCGGTACCACTATCCTTATTTGCACAGGTGGTATATGAGACTGTATTATGATAAGAATGAGGTAACTAGAGGAGCTTTTGGAGCAAGTACAAATTTTGAAGCGGTAAGTTTTTTTCCCTTCTATAATAGGGTTGCATGAAACTGATGCTGGACATAGATTAAAGTTGGGTATGCGCATACGCCAAGAATGCAGATTGTTCCGCTAGGACCGGCGGTGGAAATTCCTCCTGAGGAGGAACTGAAGTAAGACGGAGAAAGTTGACAGGAAAATGATTTGTGCTTAGGGCTTAGCTTAAATAGTGAAAGAAATTCAAGCATCCACAAGCTCTCGAACCACAGTTCGAAATAGGAACCTTTCATAACTCTCGCCTTCAGTATCAAGGCACGAATTACCTTCATCAGTGTCGTCGAACTCGTTCTTAATATCCTAACTTTGGGACACACTGCCTTGAGTATCTTCTTATCCAACGATCTCAAGAAGAATAGCTCTCCTTTAGGACACGTCAAGGGAAATTTGATAAAGTTACTAAGTATCAACACACACACGTCTCCTCCAAATAGGGAGAATCTTATTCTCTAGTCGAACTTTCATCAATCGCAAAGACATTCGACTTCTCCTCTCAAATGAAGTGCTGGATATGGTACTGTCGAAAGAGGAAATAGCGACATTTGAGTACGACATTCGCGAAGAGTAGAATTGCTAAAAGATTGGGATTGCGGTTATAGTACATAATGGACGCCATATCGAAAAAGAATCGTGTGGGGAAGCAAAGGAACAAAGGAATAACAGGTTGGGTGGGTTGTAAGAGCGATTCCGGGCCTTGAATGCAGGAGCGAGGAGTCCACATGTCAACACATACCTTGAAAAGTCCCTGCGAAATTTGAAGAGCACTCCAAGGACACTAGGATAGAAACTAGCTGCGAGCATGGACTCCCTGATCGGTGAGAGTACATCGATAAGCCCTACAAAGGCCGTTATTCACACCCCGAAATGCCCCCCACGACAAATCTAGGAAGATTGTTTCTGGTACTGAGGGTTTGAAGTATGGAGAGCGAAGATTTGAGGGTCATATGGGGGTTATTTTTAATGTGGACCCATGGTTATTATATTATTATTTTATTTTTATTGTTTCGTCAGGGTAACGCAGAGCATTTATTTTAGGAGAGATAGAGAGTTCATATGATGCGATTTCTTAATCTCTATCTCTTCTGTAGGAATAGGCAGGCGCCGCCAATCCTATATTAACTGCGCCTTCCTGATATCTATTGTTATCAACCTTCCATTGTCCAGCTATCGCTTGGTACCTCAAGCATTCACTTATTTGAACATTTTCCAACGGCCAGCACAGACATCCACCGAGCTCTACAGTATTTCTCACCTCAATAACTATAGAGCCGCCTTACACGATACTAAATGACCCAAGGAATCATAGCTCTGAACGGACCCATCACATGGCACAAATAATTCGATGAATTCCGGAGAGCTAGGAGAAGAGGTTTGCAAGTTTGGCAGGGGATACAGCTTGATTGAACAGCAAGGGCAACCAGAAAGAAAAAGCAGCCGACTAGTTGTTAAATCAAGCCGAAGGGGCACTTCATCGACTTACTGTCGCCTGCGGACGCGAATAACTCATGCCGCTCATCTCGGCCGAGTTCCAACCTGGGCCCAACTGAGCGACCGCGAACTCCTCCAAAGTCAGCCCGGGTGCAAAAGGAACATACTCGTACTGTGTGGCAAGAACATCAAAAGCCGTCCTGGCAAAAACATTAAAACTAGGACTGCAGAAATCGTCTGCAAGTTGCTTGATACTGCATAAAAGAAGTACAAAGCTGTGGAAACAAATTTATAAACTTCTCAATTAAGTGAACAAACCAACAATGTCCGCCAATCAACTGTCATCCCTACAAGAAATTTGAAGCCTCGTCAGCCTAAGTCATCCACAGAGTCTTCAGAAGCGGTCCCCGAAAAAGAACCAGTACGATGATGGAGAGCGAGAGAAGTTAGTGTTTGAGGTATGATTCAGCTGAATGCATTGAGATACTTCAGCAATACCTAAATCGAGCCATATTAGTCATACCACCAGATAATTTTGCAAGGTCGACCCTCTTTGTATTAGTAGCAAATGTTACTATGAGATATGGGGTTCAAACTATCACATTGTGGTGGAATTTGGTAGACCAGATCCAAGGGGTAAATATGGTCTTTCGTATTGTGATTGGGATATTCTAAATAAGATATGTTTCGCATGGTTTATATCCACTGTAGACATCCTATTGCTAAAGATGAAACCCGACGAAGCAGAAAAATTGCAAGGCTTCATACGCGAGATGAGATTAATAACGGTATATGACTTCTGTGGGCTTTATTTCAAAATGCTGTGTCGAGTTTCATCAATACGGATGAGAGCGTTGTTCGGAATGCTGTTGGTCAAGAGTGTACGAGTATACTAGATAAAGAGCATATCTGGCTCCATTTGAGCGGAAAGGTCCGTTATTATAATCATAGTTTGCAGCTCATACGTATCTCAAGATCAGATAGTATAAAATAGACCTTGCTTTGTTATTTGCACGCGCAGTACCAAACGTCTCATGGTTTCCTATGGAGGAAGATGTTAGGAGGTATTTCGAGATTTACTACTGTTCGGATTTGGACTGGTCTTCTTGGCCACCGCCCTACCTACTATTCCCTTTTCTTTTTTCTCTTTTCCTTTTTTTTTTCAATTATTTTTTTTCTTCAAAAAAAAAGACTATATATTTTGCGAAAATGTTCTCCCTTTTTAGAAGGCTTCTTTTTTCATTTAATTAATTCATTTTGAAATACTTTTCCAGAGGTCAACCCCACTCAAGTAGCTCTTGGAAGCTCGAGTTCTAGAAGCCAAGGTGCATTAACCGCCATATACCTCAAATCTCGAATAGCAGCATTGACCATTAGAGTCTGCTCACCATGGGAAATTTGGATGAGATCTGGCACCGGATAAGTATTACTTCGCTTCTTCTGCTCTGCAATCCTTTCCGCTCCAGCAACATTAGGATCGTCCTTCCAAGTAATCAATTTTGCGCCATACGCCTCGTGAATATGTCCAAAGCAGTACAATAAGGGTTTTGCTCTCGCAACAGCATGCATCAAACTCATACATCCCACATGGTCGTATGCCGTCTCATCCAGAATCCCTTCCGGCGGACCATGGGTCATCATGATATCCACATCAGGGAAGTCAGGGATCGGGTTCCTTGCAATAGAGGTACATCCTGGGGGGGACTGCGATTGAATATTAAATCGATCCTCATCTCTATTATACGGAAATGCCCAATCGCAAAACTCTGGCTGGTAAGGAGAAGTATAAATCGTGAATTTCGCACCATTGTTCAATGTGAACGTTTTAAGCCCTTCTTCCAGATATGTCACGCCCGCAGCTCTTGCTAATGGACCACGCATAAGCGCAACAGCTTCTTCGTGTTCCGTCGGATCACCCTTAGGCCCTAAATGTGTCTGCCAGTATTGAGCATCAAGAGATAGGTCGTGATTACCGGCAATGACGAGCTTCAGCTCTGCATCAATACTTCCAACCATTTCGAGGAGCTTTCGATAATGTACAAGTCCACCGGTCATTGTGAGGTCGCCACAATGAAGGAGGACATCGACTCTTGGGACGGCCTTTCCGAAGGGGATGGTATTATTTCTAAACTCGAAGTTATGGGTGTCAGACATAACTAGGAATTGAGTGCGTACGCTGTCGGCCATGTTTGAAGGATTGTGTAGACTAAAAATTGTGTGTTTTGCGCTGCTTCTTGAGGTAAAGGCAGAGGCAGCAGAGAGAGCAGGCAGGTCGTTCACATAATTGCTTACTAAGGCCACCACCTATTTCACCGCCTACTGATAATTATTACTACACGAATCTCTTTCAATTCGGATTATTCGAGTACCCCTTCTAACTAAGTCGCCTATAACACATGAGATAGACGCATTTGGATTTATTATTGTCTCTACATTCAGTCTCATAATTTATCCTGGAGAGCTGCACTGGTACCAAAGAACGATGGTTGTTGTATACAGTTGTCCCTCGTTTTTACTCTATAATATTGATTGATTTCAATGGACCTTCTATCTCACAATATTTCTCTTCTTGTTAGAATGATTCCCATCCTCTATTATGGAAGCTGCCGGGACGGAGAGTCTGGTGGGTGATCAATCAAGATGACGACGACGAATGATATGGATAAAATTGCTCCTCCGCTGCCGCAAGACGCGATCATCTCAACGAAGGGTAAAATTGACAAAGCTTACCAAGAAATATCGAAACCTAACGAAATCGAATGGATCATGACCACAGAATTTTGAAAGGGACGGGAAGGAGTGATTTGACGCTATTGTCCTTTTAGTATCATTGCAGAAAACTCCGCCTACGAAATTTGAAGACCACACTTCGTTATTACCAAAAGCATCGTTCTTATGGATTCACAATGGCACTATTGCGAGAACTTGATTTTCTCTTTGCCTTCGATAACGAGCCAGTACTTACCGAACTTACATTACATTCCCTATACATTCACTGTCCCATCAGCATCAGTAGATATCTACGCTACCAATGGAGGCCGGTTTTGTCTCAGAAAGATCTACTTCTTCGGATGTCCCTTAAGATGGTGATTCAGTTCAGCCTTCTAGAACCCCTAGAGACGACATTCCTTTCGTGGGCGATTACCCTTTAAAACTCTGGCAATCCGGATGATGAGCGCTGTATTGAATATCTTGACATCAAACCATAATTGGTTGTGTAGCCTCGATAATCGAGAGGAATAGGAATGCTTGAGTACAGGTACCAGGGCATAAAACGCGCCCTTCGGCAAAAACTCCGAATATAAGTCTTGAATCGCGCCTTGACATCGATGCATCATCGCCTTGTTCGAAATGAGGTCTAGTTTTATATTTTGTAAAGCAAAATTCTGGAATATATTAACTTATCTACCCTACGACCCCGCAGTCAAGACACAGACCCTTCCTCGGAAAGCCAGTCATGATCATCAATTTATATAGTTATTACGCAACATGGAAATGATTACAAATCAATAGGTACGTAGGAGGTATAGGTGCAGCAGCATGGGTTCCATGCCAACATCTCCCGAAACTCTCTCAAAGTCTTTTTTATTTACATCGTACATAAATGCTTTTACCTTCTAAATCAGATTACACCACATAATCTCCTTGCTTTGTTTATGTTGAACTGTAAAGTCTACAGGTGCAACGGATTGCATGTGATTGGGTATTCAAAGAGTATATGAGTAGAGTTGTATTATTGGTCTATCTAAAGTAGAAGAGGTTCTAAGGTACAGTAATATATATACTAATCCCTAGCCCTTCTGACTCATATCTGAGTCAACCATATAAACTCAAAAGGAGTCATATTCCTACTCCGATATTGAGTCTCATAAGGAACCGTTATGCTACTAGTATACTACCGGTATTACTCATCTAGACCATTATTGAGTCAGTCGTAGTCAATTCTTGACAGTCTATAAATCATATTCTAGCACGACCCAAAATCTAGCCTAATGCAGTGCCTAAATCTTATCACTGATCCATGCCATCCAACTCCACCAATTTCGTAACGATATCCACAATTTCATTCCCAGCGAGATCTAATTCCGGCTCGTCGATCTTTCTAGCCAAGACATCATCCAGCATTCCTCGCAATCGACTTACGAGGACACCGATTCTTGCCCATCCTCTCAACCGTAGCCAGCCGTCAACAAGAAGACCGCGGCCAAGGGTATCCAATGTAATCGGACCAGAGAAGAGAAGCGCGGTGTAGGCATTGAATGCTAGACGATCAGTTAGCGGAAATTTAGGTATCCTAATGGGGGGCAGCTTACGTGTTAAATCCCTAATGAAAACCTTACTTGTGGCCATCTTATTGAAATAACTCATATATTTAGCATTCCCAGGGAAATTCTGCGCATCAAATATAGTCGAACTAGGATGCACGAATACCCTCCCGTTTTCCTGATTAAAATACTTGATCGTTTTAGCTTCAGGGTCTAATTCCACAGCCCCGGAGACAGACTGTGCAAATTTCTTCTCCGGGAAATCAATTCGTGCCAGTTGAGGGTTGAAAGCTGAGGCGCAGAGGGAGCGGAGGAGAGCGGAGTTGCTGTTATTACTGCTTAAGGAGGCAACGGAAGAGCGGGGAATGAAGCCAATTTCTTGAAGGGAGGAAATGTATTGCGTTCGGTTGGAGGAGATGTCGTTTAGAGTTTGGTAGGAGAGGAAATTTTCAGTACACCAGTTGCGGATTTCGCCTTGACGGATGCTATTGTTGTTAGAGAGAAGAAGCCTTGAGTTGCTGTTACATACCTTCTATTGCTGACCATATCATCCCACTGCTCGAATGCGCGAAGATCCCCGATTAAATCACCTTGGTTTTTGGAGAATCTCGCCCTGGCAGCCTTTGCCTCATCTCTCTTTTCTTGAGGTGATATAAAAGGAGACTTTACCGTAAGGATTGCAGCAATACTCACTGCAGCATCTAGACAACCAAAAATAGTCCCGTATACCATGAGTTTACCACAACGAAGGTCAGCAGGGATCATGGACAAATGTCGACCGAGTGCAGTGAGATCATCTCCATCGAGAGCACCCATTCTCCCCAAGAGATCCATTGCCCCATCCACCGCCATGCTCTCTGGTGGGGTTAAGGCACTTGTTAGGAATGATCCTACTTCTATGATACCCATCGCGCGGACCGAAAGACACAACTGCTCAAGGGGTACTCTTCTGATTTCAGGTTCTGGTCGTTCCATCATCTTTGTCATCTCGGCATTCCTTGTGTAAAGCTTATAGCATTTACCAGCCTGCACACGACCTGCACGACCACGTCTCTGTTTGCATGCAGCTCGAGATGCCCAGACTTCCTCCAGTTTGCGCATGTTATTTTGAGGGTCGTAACTGGTTTCTTTAACTCGTCCAGTATCGATAACTGCAACAATATCATCAATTGTGATAGAAGTTTCGGCGACGTTAGTTGCAACTACAACTTTTCGCTTCCCATGCGGAGCATGTGGGAAGACACGACGCTGCTCCACCGATTGAAGAGAAGCATGTAATGGGAGGGCGTGTAAGTTCGGTATCGATCTTAAATAATCCAAAGTTCGGCTGATTTCCATGACTCCGGGTAAGAATATGAGAATTCCGCCATCTTGCTTGAGATGTGAAAGTTCGGCATCGATCTCTTTGACTGTCTGGGTGATCAAGTCGTAGTTTATCCGCATACCAATACTTTGAATTGTTGCAGCTACATCGGAATCCATGCCAGCGGTTTCATTGTCGTCTTCACCTCTCTTTCCTCCACCCCTTGCATTGAAGCCAGTCATTTGAATCACGTCATCAAGGTAGTAATCCGTGACAGGATACGTTCTACCACTGATCTCGACTCGACCAACTTTCCCGCCGCTCTTAAAGTAGTCTTCAAATACACCAGCATCCAAAGTAGCACTCATAAGAATAAGCTTGAGGTCTTTTCGTTTTCTTAGCACGTCCCGGAGAAGAACGAGCAGGAAATCAGTGTCGAGACTTCGTTCGTGGACTTCGTCGATAATCACATGACTAATATCTGCAAGTGATGCGACAACATCTTCACTGCTTCCTCCTGAAGTTTGCAATCTGCGAAGAAGTACCCCGGTTGTAACAAAAGTGATCTTCGTATTTAAAGTCGCCTTTGATTCTCCTCGAATTATATATCCAACCTCTTGACCAACAATAGAGCAACGTTCGTCGCTAACTCGATCAGCTAAACCGAGAGCAGAAATCCTCCTAGGTTGCGTACAGCTACAAAGCGTTAGTAAATGCCTATAAAGATCCTTTATAGAACTTACATGATCTTCGTAGACTCGCCCAAAGCTCGCCGATATAAGTCATCGAGAATAAACTGAGCTGACTGGGTTGATTTACCAGATCCAGTCTCTCCTGAAATGATAGTAACTTGATGTGAATTAACAGTATCAATAATTATCTCTCTCATCTCCCAAGCAGGTAATGACATTCTGTCTTTTATTCGGGATAGAAGGTTTTGGTCAGTTTGTCTTCTTGTCCACTCTTCCTTGCTCCTTGGATTGGGCGTCCATTTTATTGGGCTAGGGTGCCTCGAAATTTTTTGTCTCTTTCTATATGTAGGTTGAACTTCACTGACAGTTGAAGCTGCGGCTGATATATCTCGGAGCTTTCCTGGTCGTTCCATAATACTGTAGAAATGTTGCTCAATCCAATCTATTAGGAAAAATAGCATATGTTCGCCAAGTAGTCCATCCATAGCATGTTTTAAAGCTTGCTTCATGATACTTAGTCGTATGTAGGCTGGCAAAGATGCGTGAAGAGATATGACAGGTACTTTCTGGGGATATTCTGATGTTCTCCTAAATTGGACGGTTGTATCGACAGGAGCATTTCTGCCGGGGTTGGCTGGCTTAATAACAATTCTACAAACATCCTTTGAAGGAAGGGAGTACTTTTCGCCAAATACCGACTCAAGACCTACCATTTCTTCCTCCCAAATACTCTTGGAAGATTCTTTCGAATCTTCAGCATCCCATGAATCCTCAGCTTCTGGAGCGACTGAATCTTGTCCACTAGATAAAAGCACTTGCTGTAATGCTTCCGCAGCTTTCCCCTCGCTACCATGTACATCAATCATTTGTTTGCACAGGTCAAGGGAATAGCCTCCCTCAGCTAAGCGCTTAATTGCACTTTCTCGCTTTAAGTCACTACTGGCCATACTGATACCAGCAACGTAACCTTCGGGAAGAGCCCATCTGGGTAGATCATCCTCAGGGACATGAATGAGAAGCCATTCAAGAGTCTCCTCGCGATCTTTACACACCCCAACGGCTTCCTCAATATGGCTTTGGCGGAAGTCAAGTTTTTTTAATTCATTAACAATTGAATGCTTTTGAAATTCTGACATTTTGAAATCGTGAGGATTCCAAATTGCATGTTTTCGTATTAATTCCTCCACTTTAGCCCTTGTTCTCTTGCCCATCTCAATTTTTGGGACTTTAGTCCACCCTCTGTGAATATTGTTTCCAGTGCCTAGTCCACTTTGTACATTATTTCGAAGGGCAAGGCCCGCCGCACCTGGGTTTTCAGGCGTATTCAGTGCTTTTTCTTTGGCGATTTTGCTGTCATTGCGCTTTTTCTCCATGGCAGCCTTAGCTTCCTCTCGTTCCCTCAGAGCCGCAAATGGATCTGCCTCATACATCCATGCTTTTCCCTCTTTAACATCTTCCTTCTTCAATACTTCGAATTCTCCTTTCCATAAATCTCTATAATCTGGAGGAAGCATCATGTGTATATTTCGCATGCTGCAAACACGGAATAGACCGTACGTAGCTGCAAAATGTCGGGCTTCCAGAGCGGTAGATTTTATCGCAAGGTGTTTATGTGATGGGGGAAGCCTAAATGGTGCAAGCTGGACCAGCTCCTGAGTTTTGGGATTCTTTGATTTTAGTATGACCATCGAAGAGAACCCGTTGGGGGTTTTGTCCTAGACATAATCATGAGCAAATGCCCTTGCAAAAAAATCGCGAAAGGAAAGATGCCCCTCAGGGTTCTCCAATTTCATATACCATAGTGTATTCTGGTTTTTCCCATTTCTGCTTCTGACAGTGTTCAGAGAGCATATTGACGGGCAATTTCCCAGTCCATGATGCCCCGCCAATCAATTTTTTCACATCCGGACGTTTGGGTGCTTCTCCGGCCAGTGCAGGCCCATCCAAGCCAGCAGTACCGGTGGCAGATGTCCCAGTAGTCCCATTTGCAAGCTTCTTTGGCTTAAGATCTTTGTCGGAATTGGAAAAGACAATAAAGCTGTCGTCAGCGCCCGTGTTTGCTGGAGAGGATTTGTTGTTTCCCTGTCCTCCGCTAGGTTTGCCACCTTTTGTTTGCGATTTCTTGACCATCTTGAGCCCCCCAAGAATATACTGAATGACAATCCATGGAAATGCGGAATAATAAAGATGATGACATCGCCTCTTAGAATTTTTCTTAGGCAAGGCTGAATGACGCTAAGATCTACCTGAGTCATCCGAAATTTACCCGCAACAGCCCGCTCTCATCTCATTAGGGTTAGATTTGCTTCCATATTCACTGGAAATCTCAAGAACTATATATTGTTCGATGCCCAAACCATTTCCAGCTCAGCAGATAGAACAATGGCCACCAATCCCAATAATATACAAGATCCGATCACCGAGGAAGAGATCTCCGGCACGGCCTTGCCAGCCTCGTCCTCAAAATCGGCTGAACGCAATGCATGTATGTATAATGCAGTTCCCTACTGTCTCCATAGCCCATAGAGAGCTTCCGTCTAACCTCTACAGTTACTACTCTCATGTCCTCAAAACGCAAACAACCTGCAGACGAAGTAATGCCGTCAGCGAAGAGATATTTTCCTGGCAAAGATGGTCTCGGTGCCTATACCTTACATCCCGAAAACTACGACTTAAAAAGCGTTATTTACTTCGACAAGGACTTTGTTGTCATCAATGATCTATACCCCAAGTCTAGTATACATACGCTACTTCTCCCACGATCCTCCAAAAATCTTCTCCACCCTTTTGACGCGTTCGAGGATCTCACATTTCTAGCTCAGGTCCAAGCTGAGGCAAGTAAACTACGAACATTAGTAGCCAAAGAATTGAGAAGAAAATATGGCAGATTCTCAGCTGGGGACAAAATTCGAGAAGCAACTCTCAATGGAGATATAGATATCCCAGATGGAGAAGATCTGCCCGAAGGTCGTGATTGGGAGAAAGAAATCAAAGCAGGAATACATGCGCATCCGTCAATGAACCACCTCCACGTTCACGTATTATCCGTCGATCGATTTTCGGAGAATTTGAAGCACCGAAAACATTACAATAGTTTTGCTACACCATTTTTTATCCCAATTGAGGATTTTCCGCTGGCTAAAGATGATGTGAGGAGACATCCAGGTCGGGAGGGCTATCTGCATTCGGATATGAAGTGCTGGAAGTGTGGAAAGAACTTCGGGAATAAGTTCGCGAAGCTCAAGGAACACCTCGCGGAAGAGTTTGAGAAGTGGAAAGCTGAGTGATTCGTTGTTTCCCATCACCGAGTAACAGACGGTGCACTCAGATGGCGAGGAGTGCACCAATGGAACGAAGTTATTTATGCATCTTGACAAATACAGTTGTGTGTCAATATCGCAAGCATACCCCACAACAGCCTCATCGAATCATCCCCTTGTTAGTTTTGAATGTTTTGGGGATGGGCTGGATCAATGATAAGCTTGTATCTCCGATTTGATTGCACAAAAAGTATGTTACCCTCATGTTTACACTTTTTCCTGTTCAGCCACTACGAACGAAAATCCCATCATCGTGATGGCAGAACTTGCTGGACTTTTTGCGAGCATAATCGCCATCGTTGGAGTTGCAGGCACGGCTACCAAATTATCAATTTCCCTCTACAAGGCCGCGCGCGAAGCCGGAGCAGCTGGAAATGATATAAAAGAATTCGCGTTAAAGGTCCAATCCTTTGCCTCAATTATGGAGGTCGCTCACGGCACGCTCCAAAAATCATGCTCTCAGAATCCCTCTTCGACATTTTTAAAGCAAGTGCAAGATAAAGCTATCCTTGATCAACTTACGACTCAATCGCGCGACGTGGTCGGAAATATAAAAGTCTTGGAACCAAAGATCAGTGCTTTAGGAAATAATCTGACCTTGATATCAAGGTTTCGATGGTTATTGAGGAAGTCGGAAGTTCAGGCTTTAGGACCCAAGATGGAGACTGTAAAAACGAGTTTGATTTTGGTAATGCAAATGGCTAATTTGGAGATCCTGTTAAGTGGTGAGCAGACCAATGCTTCTGTTCAAGAAATGTATGCAATCATCTACCATGAATTTGTGAAGACGTTGCAGTTGTGAAGTCGACTTCTGCATTTACGAAACCTACTACGGTTTACTGATTTATCTATAGTAAAAGACTTACGCGTCAAATCAAAGTTATGATTCGAAGTATGAACTATCTGCAAGCTCAGCTGGAGCGTGCCAATACAGCACGGCTTTGGACTCAGAATCAGCCTATCCAAAAATTTTACGCCCAAATTACACTTGTACAGCTCGGTGAAAATATGGTTAGCCACAGAGAATCACAATCGAGACTTTTATCCAGGAGGCTTAATTCACAAGATAAAAATCAGGGGAATACCCGGGTAGTCCAAGATGCGGAAAATTACCAGTCACAAAGACATGCCCCGATAACAATTCGTCAAGTGCCTCCGAGCCCACCACATAATTCCGAGAGCAGAGCTAGAGGATCTAGCTCTGTCCCAGAGAGCAGGAGTTATGGTCAACCTCCCACGATTGTGCGGTCTACTCACCCTGACGTCCAACCTGATCCACCAACTCTAGAAGGTCGAAGTCCTTCGAGTCTCCGTACACGTGTAGACTCAAATCGTCCATCATTAAACCCCGCTCCTCCCCCTAAAGAAGGAGAAATAATAGCTCCGCCACAACCCAAAACCTCAGATCTCAAAACTCAACCCATATCGCAAAATAAAAGTGACGCCTTCCCCATCAAACTCCTTCTCTGTCTCCACCCCAATCACAAAATCCGCATTAAGCAAGGCTACATCAACAATTTCCAAAAACCGATCAAGGCACTTATCGACTATGATTTTGGCGAGAATTTCATCTCGCTTGCTTTCATCATGGCGCTGGGATTACAAATGCACCCACTTAATGTAGCGGAAAGTATATTAATCGAATTTCCTGATGAAAGAGAAGAAACACCAAAGGGAACGGTTGAATTTGAGTGGGGGAAGGGACCGGAATCACATCGCATGCCATTCAAAGTCCGCTGTTTGGTTTGTAATTATAGTGATAGTTCGCTGGTCTTCGGGAGAGGGTTTATTAGGGATTGGAAACAAAATTGGCCTAAACAAAGTTAGATGTCTCTGAGTTGTATATTCTACCGTGTTATTCGCTACTTTGCACTAGAAACGAAAGTTCTTTTTCGGAGAGGAGAGGGAAGGAGGTCATGAAAACACTGAAATTGTAGTATATGTATAATTGTTCCGAAGCATTTGACCATTACAAAGATAGACAGCTTGTAATATGCGAATTTTGACGGTGAAAACACCTCCCATATCGAAAATTTTAACTTTTCTCATTATGTTGTTACATTACTACAAGTACATTCCTATCCTGTCCAAACTTTCCTCCAATTGTCTTCTTTTCCAGCCACCTTTCCAATTGCCCTGCCTGTCTACAAAATAAGACATCCCAAATCATAATGCACAAAAACACTACTCTAATCGGGAAAAATAGAGTACCCTCCATCGCACGATCGTAAACAAACACTTCCTATATTGCGGCGAAAAAGCAATGCTGACACAGCGAAGGGACGGGAGTCGACACTCATCGATGCACGAGTGCGAGGTGATATTACCCTGCCCCTGAATTTTCTCGGTGTAGTAGCCCGACACTTCCGTGTAGCCGGGCGTCGCACAGAGGGAGTAGCTATGACTCTTTGGAAAATAGTTATCTTCTCCGTCTGGACCCAGTGTGTATGCTAGCTGACCCAAACAACAACAACCTTGACCACGGGGAATGAATTGCTCGAATGCTCTGAGGTCGACGTGAAAATTCCGAATGAAATAGGAAGCAAGATAAACTCCTACAGAAACATATCTACACTTCATTGCCTTAGAGATGGGCTCTGACTAGGTTTCCGGAAGACGTTACGGCGTAGAGAGAATGCCAAGCAGAGCATATTCCTCTATAGCTAAAATTAAATGACTCACGCGAGTTCTCGATGTCAAAGCTTGGTTTGGAGGGCTTCAGGGTCCAAGAATATACCATGTATATAGCCTTGTAAATTTTATATTTTTCGTAATTGTTTTTCGGGGCAGAGCGGTGGACTATAAAAGAGTCCGTTCCCCAATCCAATAGTTCTAACATCTCAAATCAAATGTTTCACATATTCTGTCCAGACAGTCCTCTTTCCCTGAAGATTGATATCTTTCAAGGAATGACCAAAACTCTCACTCTTGGGAGTGCATTGGCTGGACATATCGCAGAGCAGACTAATGGTGATGTCAGAGTAGTGGCATGGCTAACGCAGATTTTGGAAAATATAGCTTAAATACATGTGGACTAAAGGGTAGTGTCATTGAGCAAGTCACCCGCAACATCACCTCATCTCTAATATGACATAACAGTACTTGTGCCGGAATAGTGTGGGCAGAATACAAAGTGTTGACAATGTGCCTCTCATAACTCTCTGGGTAACTCAACCATCATGTATTTAAATCATTTCAGAGCTCTCATGCTCTTTCTTTTTGAATCTTTTCAGATCATTTAATAATAATTTATTCTACCTATATATTCATTTGTCTTCTATTATAGCTGCTTTCCTATTGGACCTAGATTAGACAAAGAGCCTCGTAATAGTTGCAAATTATACAACCCTTTTTCCAGAGATTCAGTGCCCTCAGCCCGTAAAGAGGCCTACACTTCTTTATAGTTGTATGATTTCTCATGGAAGCTACCACACAGACTACCAGTACTGTCGCAGTACTGTCGCAAGCACCAGTATTGCTGCATTGGCTATGCCTTCTACCCCCACGTCAACCACAAATTAATTCCACTTCCCAAAACAGAGGAATAAGCCATATCACTCTACACCCCATACCTCCTATATCCTATCAATTGGAGCTAGTCTTTCGGAGCCCAGCAGCGCTCTATCATTCAGCCTTTCTGGAATATATAGGAAAATAGCGATCTTCAAGAAAGGCGAGATCTATTCAATAACCGGTGTCCGTGGCTGGGAAATGGTAATCTGTGGGATCTGGTCATGTATTATATATTGGAGGCATGGGGTGGGGGGATAGTATGGTGGTGTGTGGCAATGTAGTCATTTTATGTTATAGTCTAGCTTGAGGCGTGGATTGGAGTAGAGGTGATGGGAAATTATGGAGCAAGGCGGGAAGGCGGCGAGGATGAATTAGGATGGGGATGGGAGGAAAGAGGAGAGAGCGGGAGGTTGTGGAGAAGGAGGCTTGGGATCGAAGGATGGAGTTTCCATGGCGGGGAGGCCGGAGCAGGAAGAGAGGGATAAAGAAAAGGATGAGTGGGATGCTGGGAGGAGAGATAAATTCGTGTAGGTGGACGGTGCTAGGTTCAGAGATAGTTGTGAGGATATGAGGCATAAGGAAGGAAGTAGAGGTGTAAGGGTCTATAAGAATTCGCTTCTTCGGCCTATCTAAGCCAGGTGGATAGTTATTAGGATGTATAATACTTCTAGAATAATGCCTCCAATGCGACATTGTAGACCACATGTCTAACGCCGTAGCTATGCAAACGACACCCCGAAGCATTCCACCATGGATTAATATCCCCCAAACTCAAAATCACAAAATGATGAAAACTATCACATCAGGTCATCCTCTCCCAATCAGGAGTAACAACAAGTTTCCCCATTACCATTCCCATTCCCGTCGCAGTCCCCTCCTGCTGATCCCCTCTATGCTCCGTAACTACTACTGTACTGAGAAAACTAGCATCCACACCCCTCCTAATGACCATACTCGTGCCCCCCCAATTCAACTCTACCATCCCACTCTCCCTCACGATCAACTTACCCATATAACCCTCCTCGCTCACAGCCTCCCTCTTAGACTTTGTCGGCACCTCTACATCATGTTCTGTCTTGATGATGACTTCCGTTTCCTCCATCTTGACGTTGGCATCTTTCTCCTTCGTCAGATCGACATTTTCTTTCGTGACGGTCATAATCACATCATCGTCCTCCGTGGCAGGGTTATAGAGACGGGGAAGGACGGGCGGGAATTGGAAGAGATACAAGCGGCCATCTTTCTTATCTGCGGTAATTTGTGTACTTTCCGTAGCTTCCGTAGCTGCACCCATTGCGACATCGCCCTCTGCATCTTTTGCTTTGTGAGGAGACACATTATGAGCGCCGCCTAGTTCATCAGCGAGAACGGCGAGATCTTCTTTGTGACGAGCGATTTCCGCGATTTCTTCCTCCGTCTGAAGAATCACTTCGAGTTGATTCCGACGGCTGGATTTCCTCGTTAATTTGCTTCGGTTCGCTGCTGGGTCGGGAATAATCACGGGTGTACCGGCTGCGGCTTCTGGAACAGTGGTCGATGCAGATGATATGAACGCGTAAGATGCTTCAGGCTCCGTTTTAATTGGTGCGGAAGGTAGATCGTTGAAAATTCCTTTGAAACCTCGTTCAGCGTTCGCCTTGCGTGACAATGGCGACGATCCGACGATCATTACTTCATTAGCATCTCCGGGCGTCTTCGCTTCTTCAGGGTTTTCTTCAGGTTTTGCCTCTCCGTCGTCCTTCTTGACGGCTTGCTTCATTAATTTACGGGGTACATGGTCTTCTCGATGTACTCGAATAGGTTTCTGACCACCTTTGTTTGAGTTTGGCCGTCCCTGTCCCTTGCCCTTGCTTTTACCCATGGATCTGAGGCTGGCTTCGATTGGATCTGAATCCTCATCGTCGGACGAGGCGTTGATTCTTGAAATATCGATTCTTTCTGATGATGCTTCACCAGGTACTAGTGGGTATTCCGGGTCAGTAAATTCCGACTCATATGTCTTTGGAGCCTTGAAAGTGCCCTCTGCTGTTTGGACCTTCCTCGTCATCGCTCCCGATAGCCCAGATGTTCCAGGAAGATGAGAGATATCATCAATAACTCCTCTGCTTCCTCCCCCGCTTCCTTCCCCACCTCCACCTCCACTCTTTGATATACTCGATGCACCTAACTCACTAACCCTGCTGGTCCCACCCTCTTTTTTTATTACAGTGCCGAAATCTGGTCGTTTATCTATCCAGAATTAGCCCTAGATATCAAATACTCCCAAAGAACTTACCAAATCCAGCTGAAGGTACAGAAAATACTCCACTTGAAGCAGCAGCAGCCTCGCCACCTCCTCTTCCCCTCCTGCCCATAGCATCCCCTCTGCCTCTACCAACCCATACTCTAGCTCTCCCAGCAGCCCGTTGTGATTGTTTGGAAATAGCGTTCTGTCTCTCCCGCTCTGCTAGCTCTAATTTTTCTCTTTCACTTGCATCTCTCCGAACAATTCTCGGCTTGAATTTGCTGCCTCCTCTCGTTCCACTCCTTGGAGCACTCTCTCCTGCAGCCGATTCTGAAATGGGCCCCGGTCGCTCAATCGTAGGTTTTGCAGGTGTAGGTGCAGGCGTTTCGGTCGGTACCGTTGCTGGTGAAAAGTTTGGATCGGGCTGAGAGTCATTTCGTTCGTCTGTTTGGTGCTGAGGAGTGGTATTCGCGGGTGGGTTGGATTGAGAATTAGGTTGAACTTCTAACGGTGCTGTGAATTGGCTTGAAGATTCTTCGTTGGCTGCTGTGTCGGCCGCTGAAGTTGCAGCACCTCCTCTCCCTCTCCCTCCTACTCTACCCCGCTGTCCTCTTGCCCGTCCAGTTCCTCCCCGAGCTCTTGGAGGCATTGCAAGTATGTTGCTTTCGTTCCTACCTAATTATACCAAAGAACTGTCGTCAAATTAATCTTAATTGTCGGCACAAAGTGCCGGTGTCGTGCCAGATGAAAAATTGTTTAAGTTGAATATATTATTATCTCCAAGGACATTTTTTTCGGCCACAGCCTTTCGCGTGCACGGACCATATATGCTAGCTAACCTTTCGCGAGCCTCTTTAAGTACTGAATAGGCATAGTTCAGGGGTTAGACAAAAAGGAGACCTCCTCTCTAGAAAGCAAGAAACTCAATATCCTCCTATTTTCGTAAATACCCCATGGTCTCCTCATCTCATCCCCTTTTTCAGTTTCTCCATATCTTCTCGAATATTCAAGATATCAAACAACCGCGATAACAGCCCATTAAATGCGCGTAAGTCGTGACGTTCTCCCCGGGCCTGCACTCTTCCTTGTCCCGGCTGACTTTTTCAGAATAGAATAATCAAGGGCCCTTGTCTCTCTCCCTGGGCCTGCTAACAATTTTGATGGGTAATGCAGCCTCACTCTCTTCTCCCGGCCCAAAAAGAGATCTACACACAATGTTACACTGTAAGACTCTCCCAATCGGGGAAGGGAGAATGCAGCCATTGATGAATCGGACTCTACGGGCATCGAGTCTCGAGTCAAAGCAGCTTCTCTCGCAGATATGGGCTTTTCAGTTGCAACGACGGCAAGGAGAATATGCCGTTGTCATTGCCCTTGCCCTTGTATCCGAGGTCCTTGTCCTTAAATAAGTCACCCTGCGAGTAACCATCTTCTTGCGGCACAGCGGGATGCCGGGCTCTGCAATCCGATTTCCAGAAAGCTGGCACATCGGAAGATCCCTTTCAACAATTTCTGGCATTGCCTGGTGATACCGGTATGATCTGACTGAGCGCTTCTAAAGCCACTCAGCTTCTACCCACCCACCAACATGGGTGTTCCTCCCACCCTGCTAAGGCTTTACATGGGTTCATTGCTGGGGAAATACCCACGATCGAGAGCTGCTACACCAGGGTATTGTCATTGAATTGCCAGACAGGGGATCAGAAATTGAATGCGTAAGATCTTCTCTAGCTGAAGACTGAGCGACAGCCTTAACTTATTTCCGACAAAAATTTTCTCCTCTTCCCATAAACCAAATTCTTCTCTCGCTCCTCCTCGCATCTATACCGATTTTTGGAAGCCAGCCATCATCCTGTCAGAAGTCCAGCATTATACGAATACTTCCCGGAACAGCCTCCGGAAATCAGGCTGACGAGGGGAAAATAGCACCGATCACCAGCCCCAATATCAATCGCACATTTCAATCAATCACCAACATGGGTTACTCATGGAACGGCACGAGGAATATTCCCACACATGGAGGGGTTCTCTTGTTCGTCGTTCTGTTTTCAGTCAAGTGAGAACAAATCTTTCCTTTCCCTTCTCCAATGCACAGCAAGGCTGTCCCGCTTGGCGTCTCCCGCCTTCTGGGAACTCTGTAACCTGCCGTTCCAATAATTATTCAACCAGGTGACTTACCTCGGTGTGAATTATTGATTGCGTAGATGAGATATATAAGGCTTTGATATTCGTTGCCAAGTCTATAGTCTTCCAGGGTATCTATAATTGATTGAAGCAATTCATAGGTCATTCTTACTTCTGGTTTGCTCAGATCTGTATGACTGGCATTGTTAGCTCTTAGATCATAAATTTTGATGGCTTGACATTGATTATTCACAAGCTGAAGCTCCTCAACCATTCCCTCATGTCCCAAGTACCGTCACAACTAACGTCATAAAAAGGGCGTCAAGTTTAACATCAACAGTCCTCTCCACAATCATTTTCTCTTGGCTAATATCTTGCACCTCACGGAATTTCCCAAAGCGACAGGTGAAATCCCTTATTTCATCAATCCCATCGCGACACGAGCCTGATCGAGTGCCGATTATGATTGTACCGAAAGACCAACAAGGCAATGGGGACACAAGTGTAACCACAAACGGAAACGTTACTCAGTGTCCAGAACTATGTCCGGAACTCAAGAAAATCCTTCCTAGCACCCTTTACCTAACCTTCAACACTCCTCAAGTCGATGAATACGTGTGTCCCCCCTTCCTTCCACTAAGTTCACTTTCTGACATGTCATTTTAGCATCGAGGATTATTCCTCACATCTCCTCCTACGGATCCACCCTCCGTTCCACACACTGTAGGAATGCTCTTCCACGCTAAATACGGCCCTCCACCCTCACCCAATCCATCGATCGGAAGCCCAGCTTCTCCACCATCCACCCCCTCATCCCCTTCTGATGCAAGCATGCATTTGAAGCGCTTGATATTAGTTCTATATGCTTTGTTTTATAAGTACTTTTATAAGTTTTTCTCCAACAGTGTCACAGAGAACAGCTCGGCGTTGATGCAGTGGACTCTGGAAGAACGCCCCGTCCAGGACCTCTCCAGATCCAACAACCTGGTCCTGCTCTACCGCGTCTGCAGCGTAGCCACTGCCCTAGACGCTGAGCGCATGAAAAATATCTTTAATGAAATCCCGCTCGGGAAGAGTTCGCGCGATGGCGTGACCGGGAATCCGAAGTTAGGCGACTATGACTGTATAGTATGGACGACGGATGCGTTAGATGCTCTGGAAAAGAAGGGGCTGATACAGTCGGACAAAAGTCCTGGTATGTCCACCTACTATTGGGCGGAGGGAGAAAAAATGTCAGAAGACATAACTAACTCAATACAGCAGACATAATGGCATGTGCCCGCTCGGAAGCTGGCCCTCCGGATGCGCGAGAGATGGTTGGGAAAGATTTTGGTGGTCTGAGAGTTATTAATGAGGATCCTTCTCATAGCCAGAGGAGGGATTAGAAGTACAAAATATAGCAAGCTCTGCTATGGTTCATTTAAAAGCATAGCGGGAGCATAGACAGTGGAGCACGGTGCATACAAAGGAGCATGAGGAAACGATAGGATCGTAGTTTCTTAGGCCATAGAGCGTTGATTTAATTGAAACCGGAGCACAGGATATATGGTTTTTGATGGACTTTATATATAGAAATGGTTACCTGTTCATGATATCAAACCCATCTATCTGTGCATCTTAGATGAGACTACATTCCCATAGTTTGTAAGTGGTGTTATGTGGTGCATAAGGCTGAGATGGAGAGAATGATGGGCGCAATCAGTCACGTATTACGACGGAGGAAATGAGTCACGTGGTATATACTCAGCTCTGGTTTCAACGGCACACTGCTCGAACATAACCGACCTACTTCCCAATTTTCAAAATATAATTCAAACGGTAGACTATAACAAGCTCAATACAAAGATATGTTTATAGCTGAGCACTTCTTTCCCATATTCTAGCCAATTCTGATCACTTCTGATTAATCAAGTCATCGAGACTTATTGACTTTTCAAAATTTGATTCCTACTGAGTTAGGTTAGGGAGACAAGCTTCTTCTGAAGACAACCGGTCTTTATCTGCGATTGCTCCATTTCCCCAATAGCAACTTAACGATATCATCATAATTCATGCCATCCCCTCGCGTCGAATTCTTACCCACCGTCGCAGCACGCAGGACATTTCCATACCCGTCTTCCTTGAGTATTGACATACGCCATATAATCTATCAAAAGCCGAACAGTTTTAACATTAACATCAGCACCGTATTTCAGGGATAAGTTAACCACTTCTACAGCTCCATAATATGCTACGGATCTATAGTGCATTACCGTAGTATGCTCCTCGAGCATACTTTCAAAAGCGCATCACTCGAGATTTTCCGTGTAAACAAAGGTCCCGACATATCAATAAGAGAATGGACTTCGTTCCAAGATCGCGTGTTCGACGTACTACTCGCTCCAACCAGCTATTGAAATGAGTCTTAAGCGTCAGTTTAGATCAACCAAAATCTAGGGACGTCAGGTTTTACTCAAGCTGATTAGATTTCTAGAACTTAATGAAAAGACTGAAAAGTTTCTTGAGACGAGCGCAGCTGTTTACACGATGGAGGATTGGTTGTGAAATACAAGCTACCCGCTTCGTCTTCAAGGTGCACAACAAAACAGTGCACGGCATCAGACGCTTGAAACTTGTAATTGATGACAGCACATTTATAGCATAGTAAGGGGTTGTCGTGTGATTTGGCTGCTCCGGATTCTGGTAATCTTGGTACATACATCGGCCTAGACGAGCCCGACGATTCCAGCACAGTTGCTGCCCAGTCAGCGGCTAGAATTGATCATGACATGATCATCAATCGTTCGTTGTTAAAGATGGATGAATAGATGTAATGCTCTAGTTCTAGTCACAATGAACTCATTATCAAATCAAAGCTATAGCTCTGAACCCAGCTGATGTTTATGTCCAAAAGCTAGTAATCATCATTCAGGAGTACCAGCCATTCTACGGGTATATATGCCCCTGAAGTGAAATATCTCTCAATCGAACATGTCTAAGGATTATTCTTCCAAAGGTGTTCTAAAGAAGCGATTGCTGACTTCCCGTTTATGTAGTGCGATGTCGCTGGCGAGGTAGTAGGAGTTCACCCCTCTCCTGCCGATGAATACAGTATCGGTGATCATGTCACTGGTGCCGCTGCATGCTTGAACAGAAACGACGGAGCGTACTGTTACTCGGCTTTTCAAGAGTATGTGGTTCTAACGTTACCCTTCATTGCCTAAGTTCCAAAATGGGTGGCATATGAAGATGCAGCTGTGCTGCCACTGGGGATGAATACCGCCGCCAGTTGTTTATTTGCAAAGAACATACTTGGACTTAAGCCGCCATCAATTGATGGCACAAAAACTGGTCAAGATAAGGCACTCTTGGTTTGGGGTGCTAGTAGCAGTGTAGGTTCTTATAGTACGCAAATAGCAGCGGATACAGGCTAAGGGATTGTGGGCGTAGCGAGTAAGAGGAACCATGAAATAGTCAAAGGCCTGGCAGCGACAATGTGCTTTAATCAGAGTGGTCCGACTATTGTCGATAATATTGTGGCATACCTCAAGACGAAAGAGGTGGTTGGAGCATGTGATGCCATTGCTGATGATTCAGGTTTGAACTCCATGTGCGAGATCCTCGACAGAAGTGGTGGGAGGAAATTAGTGGCGTCCGTGATGCCTAGAGCAGAAACGAAGGGGACGAGAGGAGTGGATATCGTTGTTAATTTCAATTCGTATTAGAAGGTACTGGGCTCGAAAAAGCCATTTGGGAATGGCTCACTAATGCCATGCAGGAGGACAACATAAAATATATGCCAAAGTCGGAGGTCGTTGGAAAAAGACTGGAGGATTCGCAGCAGGCGGTTGATCTGTTGGCGAAAGGAGTTAGTGCGAGAAGCTCGTTGTGTTGATATGAGCTTCCTGGAGTTTTTCTGCAAGTATTAACTGCAAGTATTGAGTAGCCAATGAACTAAATCAGAATATCGATTTAGTGATTTTAACTCGATCCTTCTCAAGCAAATAAAGTCTTTTGTTATTAATCGTAAAAATTGATTATAAAATATTATATCACTATCATATTCCATTACATCACTCCCAAGAATCTTAATAATCAAAGTTAAAAAGATTTATTCCTTTCTATTTCCTTTTTTCATCTATACAGTCCAGCTTGATTTATCTTCCCGTTTCAAAAACTCCAAATACTCATCCATAATTTTGTGTTTTCTTGCTGACGCTATGTCTCTTTAATTGCTGTTGCGCTGTATCTGAAGAAAGTATAAATTCATAAACTTACATTTTAGTTCTCGCTACCCACAGTAGCCCTGAAATCAACAGTCCATCATCTCACATGACTACACATTTCTTCTTCTCAACCGCAGGTACTCTCATCTCAGCTCGACATTCCTTCTTGTCGGCGGTCTCCTCAACGGGGAGATCTCGCGACTCAAAAAGCACAAAGAACCTCAACAGAGAGTGCGCCCAGAAACCAGCCCCCGGCGAGTCCTGTCCTGGTGAGCCTGGTTTTAGAACAGAGTCGCGATTTTTCTCAGACTGATCTCGTGGCCTGGTGGCACAGGGCGGGCGGGCATAGTGTCTGGGTGCGAGTCGAGTCCAGATGGGTCTCGTCTTGAGTTTTGCACAGGGCTGCGTTCATGCCCGATGATCCACGGTGTGGTTTCCCTATCTTGGCAATGCATTTTTTCAGGATATTTTTTAGTTGGTGTGCTAGGTTCGCGTAGCGAAGATAGGGGTCAATCTTGTATTTGCGATGTGTGGAAAGGGAAGAAGAATTTATTTTTTGGGAATTTCAAGAGGTTTTATAGATATAATCAAGACGTTGTGTGGTGTTGTCCTTATAAGTAATGTATAGGACCAACGTCTTTTGTTTGGATTAATTAGGAAGAAACGAATTCGAACAATAAATGACTATATTGCCCAAGATGACTCCTATTTCAACCAACAACCAATTATATTTGCACTAAACATATATATATTTTTTGCAGCTCAATTAACAAACTACATCTAATATAACATTTGCCAGTACTTCACTAAATTTCATCTAGAACAAAATCTGTATTATATTTCTCCAAAACTACAAAGCTGTTGGGACTTCAAGGATGCCAATATCCTTCCCTCTTAGAATCTGCTACTCAGCAGCTACGATTCCAGCATAAACTTGTTTGGTAGTATTTGCTGTGCCACAGCGGGGGCAGTCCCAGCCTTGCTCCAGCCGCTCGGGTCGATTGAAACAGCAGCAATGGACTCCAGCGGAAGCCCTTGTTATTTAAGTGTTATAAGCAGTCATGTTTCTAGTTCTTGGGTTCTCTGTCTTGTTTGAGTGGGGTGAAGATGGAAATACATGCTTTGAGAGAATTGTTTTGATATTAGGGCAATAGGGAGCAATTGCTTTTTATTCTGCTAAATTAAATTTTCCTAAAGAACTGCGTATGCTTTGTTGGACATTGGAGAACGATCAAACGAGCTGAGAAGAGCGTGAAGGCATATATAGGGTAAGTCATTAACCAAGAGGCATAAAAAGCAAAAAGAAGCTTGAAAGCATTTTAAATACATGGTGGCGTAGCCATAAAGTAATTTAATATACGGGGCACCAGTTTTCAACAAAGAGTGATTCCAAGATTACTATATAGAATAATCAATTTAGAAATCATGGCATGGTTATCAATTTCGGCCACAAACTTTGAAAATTATTACAAGTAGATCTTATAGATTTTCTTTTTGCTTGTTATTTGAATGTTAGGGCTTTTAAGGACTCTTTTGAAAATATATATATCTTGATATTCTTTTGGGGTAATCTTTGTCTCTATTTTGAATAGCTAATTTTAAACTACATTGCCTCCCAAAAATACAAATCCCGCCGTATATTTGTATTTTCAATTTATTTGCTCCTTTATCTCACTCTGATCACTCATGGTAAAGCCCGAACTTTCAACTGTCTTGGGTAATATTGCCATGTTGTGCTGAGGAGAGATATAGATTTGTCGTCCTCCCTCTCCCTCTTCGGTAAAGCTGGAGCTGGATTGGGAGAATGAGTGACGCGGATTGTTGGGAGACATGAGAAAGGCCAATAGGAGCGGAAGATCAACTCCCCTTCTTTATTCTCCTCCTCCTCTGACGCTCTTGACTCTTTGGTAGCTAAGGCCTGGAATAGCGCGAAGAATGTCATAGTGACTAGGCAGTTGAGCAAAGATGGATGTGTGAAGAGTAAGAGATTTGAAGATGAAGATATATTGGACAGAAATTTGGGGGTATTTAATAGAGAACAGGGGATTGATTTGAACAGTAAGCTCTTTGTAATTAAAGAATGTGAGAAAATAGTAGAAGACAATGCAGAACAATGTGGTTTTTGCCCATGTATATTTCACGCTTAGCTGTTTCTGTAAAATCAGCTCTCGAAAACTTAAATCACACATATATTACAAACACAGCATTGTTAAGCCAATAGCTCTTTGTTTATTTGAAATAAAAATTGAAAGTAGCTTTCTCTTATAAAATAATACTCATTTTTGTTTTTAATGTGCTTAACGTTCCGTACGAGGTAAGCAACCCATATTTTCATCAAGATGACTCTGCAGTTCTATTTTCTTCAAATCATTGCTTATATTTTCCCTAAGTTGACGTCAGCGGTCAGCACGTCTCGAGGCATTTCTCATCATCTGCCTCTCATGGATGTCCACCGAGTAGGTCCGGGTCAAGCGCTCCGGCTTTGGGCGTGGAGGCAGCGGGGGAAGTTCCTTAGATAGTGGCCTCGGAGAGTCCTTCTTTATTCGCTGCTCTTGCTGGATCCTGGCGATTGATGAATGCGTTTGCCGCTCAGGTCGGGGGGAAACGGATGGTGTGGAGTGAAAACAGCCCATAGCGTTTGTGGTTTTTATGTCTCCTTGTCTGAGGGATGAATGATATAAAGAGAGATTATTCTATAGACAGAGTTAAGGAGACTTATAGAGATCTTGCCTATGTTGTTTTGGAAAATTATTTCTTGTATTATAATGTTACGAAACAATGAAGTAGCGTAAAAAAGTACTTTGTTAAGTCAAAAGGGATTGCTAATCATAACAAAGCAATTGAGAAACTGACTAGGGTGTATTTTCGCAGAATAATTAAGTTGAGAATGCTCCCCACCACCCATCCACAAAAACTAAAAATTACTGTCATGTAATGTTGGTATTCAAAATCGCTCTGCCACGCCACGATATACTTGGATCATTTCAAGAGCTCTGTTTTTCTGGTTCGATTCATCAGATACCAATTCTTAATATATTAACTCCCAATTGTTAGTTTACCAACCAATAAAAATCATTCATGTTAAACTGTACCGTCAAACCTACCAATCAGGCTCAATCCAATAATCTTTCCAATGAGTCTTCGTATCCGCTTCTTTAAACTTCTCAATTCCACCCATAACTCCATCCTCGCCCACTGCCCATAAACCACGCTCCACCATGCTAGTCCAATTGTCCAACAATTTCACCAACCTCTGCGCCCTACTCCAATCACCACCAAATGGCTTAAAACCATGCTGATACAAATCCTTGAAATTGCCCTCGTCGATTAATTGTCCAGTACTTTTACGTGCAAATTCATTCTCGCCGATGGTATATGGCAAAATGAAACGAAATCCTTCTTCGGCAGTATCTTCAGATCTACGACTAATTGCATCGGTATATACACCAGCAGGTATTGGCGTGTGCTGAAGGGCGGTTGTGTATATAAAACTATAGGGGTTTCGCTGACCACACTTATCATCGTGATCAAATTTGAATGTCTCATTTGCGCGGAAAAGAAGAACAGGTGGAATAGTTAGAAGGTCGTCTTCGTCTCGGATAGGTGTGAAAAGTTGGCTAGCAACGAAGGTTTCCGGTGTGGGTACCATGAGACCTGGCGCAATAAATTTAAAACTCGGAAGGCGTATGCTGCGTAGAAATGAACGTGCAAAAGATGGATTAGATATAGAGGCTGAGTCGAGTATTCTGTCCGATAGTATAGGGATAGTTGTCGGCCATCGCCGGCGCGCAGCTGGAATTCGAGATTCAATCGCAATAACTAAACGATTGAATGCTGCTACAGTGTCCTCCACTTGTTGAGCACTATAGCTATGGTACAGCCATGGCCCAAATTTCTCATTGTTGAGACTGATGCCATCCGGCCCAGCCGTGATCTTCCCCTTACGCAACGTCATAATCCATTTGCTCAACACAGTCTCAAGAGGCTGCCACAGATGAGCACCGTCTTCTCCACTTGCAAAATCATGGTCATCGGTGCTTATGAACATTATAGCTTTGGATGTTTTCTGGTCATAGCAGAGCCCATCCACATGACCCCCTAGCAGCCCAGTGTGCGTGTTGTAAAGCGTCAGACGTCTATGCTCCTCTCCATCTTCAGCAACACCCTCCCAGTTTTTCCAGAGCCAATCAGGGGGATTGAAGCCAGAGACCCAGTAAAATAGAGAAACTACCCCACCACCACAATCATAGGCCGCCTCAAGGAAGTTGATAAGTGTAGGATTGAGATGCTCTCGAATATTGTTGGCCTCTTCACCGTACTTCTCAAACCATGATTGAGTCTCAAGGCTACCAAGATCGCGGTTGCTTGACGCCCAGGCATACTGGATGAGATAGTTGTGAAGTGCGGCACACCGTTCATGGTCCAGGCCGACTACACTGCGGGGGGGATTTTCTGGTGTGACAAGCCACTGGTCAATGCTCGGGAGCTCATCCATACTCGATTGAGGCAGAGTTAGATTTTTATTAATTGTCCTGTAGTAACTTAATTCGTTTATATGGACAATGACATTTCTGGAGGAAAATTGCATATGAAAAGAAGAGTGGGTTTTAAGCGAGAAACACGACATATATCTCGCATATTATAGTAATATAACATAGCTGGTTTCCAGTCATCAACACGGAAAAGAAGGTTCTTCAATTATGCAATTAAAAGGAGAGTGCAGACTTATTTCGAAAAGCTATGAGAAATTTATATCACGTGATTGCCTTGAACGCACATAGGTACTTAGCTTTGTAGGCAAGTAATGGATTTCACCGTAGATTTTAAGATATAGGTTCATGGGCTATGATTTTGAAAAGAATTTCGAATAATTACTAAATTATAGAGGTAGTACTTTCCCACTGAGACTGGATCAGAAGACTTTGTAGCCTCTACCTAGTGCCCCAAGCCAACTCATTGTCTAGAAGATGGCTATGTGACTCATTATTAGTTAGGGAGAAGGCATAATATCATATATAATGTGTGAGATTTTATCCAAAAGGATTGGATTACATTTACTTACAAATTCCCTCTGACCTCTTCAATACGCCTCCATTTCACTCCCATTGAGAATATATCAATGTTCACCTACCACAGAATAACAATCTGTCAGATATTCCAGATATTCATCAGCTCTCTGCTTAGACGTCACTATCACTAACATTATATCATGCATGGAAGATGATGAATGCAATTGCTATGCGAGAGGGGCATGATATAGTAATTGCAGAATCGCAAATATATTCAATCTATCATCTCATCTCTACTCGAACTGCTGATCAAAGGATCCACTTCCTCATCTGTAAACGCCTTACCTCTGTTCTCCCTATACAAATAGTAATGTTGGACCATGAATATGACGTCAAAAAAAATGCTTATATTTCCCAAAGCCAATTTAACTGGATTTCCCGTTATGCCTGACCAATCTCCTTGCAAGTAACTGTCTATCAGCAATTGGGAAATTGACAAGACACCCCCAACAATATCAAAGAGAATTTGTGCTATTGACCACCCATGTGTTGATTGATTTCGATAATTCGTAGCGACTTGTGGCATATATTTGATGAGCGTGACGAGGACTTTGATGTAGGATACGGCATATACCTACAGAAACAAGAAATTAGATTAAATTTTAGAGACCATTTGAACGAACTACTCACGACATCGATCCCAGCCCATCCAGTCATTGGGTCGGGATCATGTCTCACAATAACAATAAACCCCACAAACCCAACCGCGATCAGACTACCAACCAATATTCCCAGGATCCACCTACTGATCCTCGCCCCAGCACCATTTCCCCGTCTTTCAAACCCCCAAATCGAAGGTACAAATTGCGATGCCGTCAAGGCGCTGAGAACCACCGCATGCGCTGCAAAAGCAAAATCATTGAATTGGACAGTTGGCATGAGCCCATGATTCCTCAGAGCATATTGTTGTCTAATTATGGGAGACCATAGGAACGCGGCATTTGAAACGAAGTAGGCCACGAACCCTAGGACGTTGGTGCTGGGGAAATCGATAGTGGTCCCTGTTGTAGATCGCCGTCGAAAGTTTAGGATGGGCTGGGGGTAGAAGGATAATGACCAGGAGATGGTGTAGATCCACCCAAATAATTCAGATATCATGCTAAGTAATGAAGCCGTCATGATCGGGGCTCATCGTTGTTGAAGGACTGTAATTGGGAGTGGGAGGACGAAAGGATTCTTGGTATCTAAACAGAACAGAACCAACAGAAATTTGCAGGATGTTTGGTCTCACGTCATTTACAGATCTCGTGATTCAACATTTTAAGCTTAAATTAACTCCTCTGATCTTATCGTTCCTTATCGCTAGCAAGCTCTCCCCTGAATCCGTGATCGCTGAAATATCTCTTTCAAACAAAGCAAGGTATTCAAATTATGAATTAATACTTATATTACATGATTACAACTTCAAGCAAAGCAAACAATATCCACTTCATCACCCTTCTCCTACATCCCAGTTCCTTTCTTTCTTCTCTGCATATTCAAGCTAATCTCCGCCCTGTGTCTTGCCAATCCACGCCTTGAACCACCTATTTGCAACCCATTCAGAGGCGGGAGAGGGAATGGATGTATATCCCGTGGAATAAGGAATTGAACTTGCACAAAGCGCCTGTATTCTTGAAGATAATGTTGGTTTCAAAGCTGAACGCGCTGCTTTGCTTGAATACCTCGAACTAGAGTACCCGCACATTTCCACAGCATCGGCCGCTCGAAACCAGTTCATTCAAGACCGAACCGCAAATCATGGCATCTTTAAACGCATCGATGTGGGATACTTCCCCGGGGGCGAGCAGTTAAGATGAGGGACTGAGGATCACTTGAGAAAACCCGACTGACGCTGTATCATTGGCTGAATGTTACTCAAGAACTATACAAAAAGTTTTAAGCGGAATACATCAACATTAACACGCATCCAGTTTCGCCTACAGAGCAAAGCTCTTAACTATTGCTATTGCCTCAATCAAGAGAAAGCTATGAAGGAGTCGAAGGTGCGAGTAGAAGAGCAACTCGACTTCAGCGACCTCAATAAACTATTTAACACTGTCATAAACTACATGAACGAGCAGTTCCTAGAGATTCGGGAGGCTCGGAAGCTCTTGTTCAGCCGAAATATTCAGACGCATGGGGCTGTGACTTCGATGTCGGCTTCGGACTCGACTATTAAGTGGTACTTTTGTGAAATCGGGATTTCAAAAGACCAGTGGTGGTTGGAAGGATCTTTACTGATATTTGAGCTTCGATATTTGGGGCAGGGAAGGGTTTGGATTTTTAGGATTGAGTCTGCCTAACAGCATGGCGTTACGAATAAGCAGCATCGACATTGCTCGACTCTTCATATAGCACATATAACAAATCATCGATCAATCGATCTCATTGCGGAAAGTGTCAAGTCCGTGTATCGAGAAAGCTATGGAAGGGGTCAAATATACGTGAGGCTCTAGGCCGAGGGTTTCCTGACAGCAGATTAGCCAACTTAACAACGATGGCTATTTCCCCCTACATACACTACCTTCAGATCTTCGAAGTAAGTTGCGTTCAGGCCGGAATTTGACATTACATTGTACATTCGGTAGAAAACCACTGATAACCTAAATCTCGTCTATCCACACAGCTAACACTGTTCAAATTTCTAATGAACACATTGTGAACTTGTGGAGAAGCAGAAAGAGGATGTTCCTGGCGTTAAGTAGAAAGTTATAAGTTTGCAATTGATAAATTAGAACCTTGCTGTAAGTCTAAAAGAAAATAGTTCTCTTGATGGAAGAGCAATACTCCGTCGCAGCAGAGCTTTTCCCTATTTCTGCAATTTTAATGTCCGCATTCACTATATGCGCATAACTTCCCTCCGATCTATCTTCGTCAACAAATAACAACACCAACCTTCAACAACAATACTATCCACAATGGAGGCCACAACGGCATCGCTCTTTGACGGCATGCAGCTTGACACAGGGTACGTTGATCTCCAAGTCTTGGAATCCGAGACTGACGATATAGTAACTCAACATCCACCGAGACCAATCCAAACATCGCGAACATGAATGGGAATGAGGTCGTCAGATCCCAGGCTGCTCTGGCTGAACCCCAACAAATGCAAGAAAGTCCTCGTCCTCATCTAAAGCGCGTTGATATCCCCACCCTACAGACAAATTCCATGTTCATGGACAAGTTCTCCCCAGAGATTCGAAGTGAAATCTACAAGCGTCTTCTCCTTCGACGGGGCCTGGCCCAACCCATGGATATCCTCGATGAGGAGACCAAGCTAGCAAGTGTCAAATACAGAATCGACACCGGTATCCTGTATACTTGCAAGCACATTTATCAAGAGGCTTCGTGCGTTCTTTATGAATTGAACACCTTCGCTGTCCGATGCTTTGACGATCATTACCCGGGCGTGATCCAGACTCCTGTGACGAGATATGAGAATGGTTACGACTTGGACGCGTTGGAGAGAGCTTTGGCTACAGCGAAGGTCAGGAACTGGAAGGTCTTTGTCTTTGGTCGACAGTGCATTGATTATCGAAAATACTGCTCTAATTTGGGCTTGCTACTCTTCTGTCGCGCCATCTCTTCGAACCGGACAACGTCTTTGCGAGTCTCTCTTTCTCTGGCACAGATTGGTGCTGATAGGTCTGTCGTTAAATCTACTTGGGGTAATACGAGCCTTCCATCCAAGAACCGGATGCATGATGTCACTGACATTTTGCTACCTCTTCGACAATTGCGCAACGTTAAAACTTTTGAAATCGAAGAGGATCTTCCTACCCCAGCGAGTATTGTCAACGCCAATCGATGGCCTCATCTTCGCACTTTGCCTCGTCGCAAATTGAAATTGTCTGAAGCTTTTAAGACATACTTGAAACAGCTAGTACAAGGGGACGAGCCGGTAGATAGACTTCTCAAGATGTATCGCCCGCTCCTTCAATATGCTCGAGCTTTCGAACGAAACCCCCGATTTAAACTGGAGATGGATGGCGCGTATGGTCAAGAACGAACTAGGATGCACTTGAAGGTTGAGAACATAACAACAAATTTCTTGTTAGACGTATTGCACCAAGATCCTTTCCCCATTCAGAGCCCTTTCAAACAAGGCAAAGGTCATTGTGTCGAAAATGCCCTCGAAGCTGCCAGTCTTGCTAGTGAAGAATACAAGCCAAGAAAGTTTAAACGCCAGCGTCGACTAGCTCTCGAGTACTTGGAGGTGCAATATAAGCGCTCAATGGCTGCTTTCGCGGAGTTGAGGAAGTACATTGAGTCCGAGAAAAAGTCGGGAGGTTTCTTTGATCCGCATTGGATTTCTTTAGGCCACAATTATCCGTCATTTTCCAAGTTTGACTATACGAAAGCATTGGTTGTTCTGCAGAAGGTTAATAAAGCTTTTGAGCGGGACTTCGAGATTGATAGCCTCCTTGCTATGAGCTTGAAGAAGGATGGCAACGAGTTCTCCCTCGATACAACAATTCCTTCTGTTCTGCGAGTGTGTCCTACTGAGATTAGTACAAGACAGACAAGGAGGAGCAGGAAAGAAGATCAAACCCCCGTAGCAACTCCTCCTGTTCTCCTCGCTAGGGAATCTACTTTAGCACATCTGAAGAAGAATCTCGACGGAATGGATCATTGCAAATTCGTCGGTGATTTCAAAGCTGTTGTGACTGACATCGAGAACCAGTATTTTGAGATTAGGAATGCAAGAAAGGCCTTGTTTGACTTCGATAGCTCGGATATTGGATGTGATCTTGTTGACACTCCGGGCTTGGAGGATAGAATTAACTGGGATGTTGTAGTTTCTCGTTATGCAAGTACGCTGGGTGAGGGAACTGAAGAGCCGAGTTGGGTGGCACATGTGGATGAGGGAGATGATGGTTGGTACAGCCTTTGAGAGGAGAGGAAGTCCGAGATGTTAAATAGGTACCCACAACTAAGCCAATTAAAATACCAGAAAGTCACTCACAAGCATAAAGCAAAGAAAGCCGTACCAGCAAATCTTCTTGACCGACACGCGATCGATAAAATTGCATTAGTCTCGTCTTTGGCAGCAAGGCCAGGCCATTTAGATATCGAACTGCCAGCTGAACATCCCGTAAGATCCATGAGGAAGTTTTGTCTGTGTTGTACGGTCCGAATAAAGTTTCGATCGAATGCTTTGGTACTTGTGATGCCACCCTGTCTCCAGTAGGATGGTATTAGCGATGGACAGGTAGCCTTAGAAGGAGTATTTAGGTTGATTCACCAACAGCTTTTCCCCGTTTGGTCCTTAAAGTAATACCCACACTCAGATGTAAAATAGCAAAAATCGAGTTAGCAGAGCAGCTGTACTACACTGGTAGGTCCATGAGTAGATGATGTGGCAACGAAGACTTCACTTGAAATTATACTGTGGCCATAATTCCATGCTTCCTTGCCTTCCTCTTTGTGAGCTTTTAATAAATCGGTACTTACCATCTAAAATAATACCACATCCCCCTTACGCACCCCCTATTTTCATCATTTCTATTTTCATTTACAATGCATTATACACATCTCATCCCATCTCATCTCATCCTCATATCCTAATCTCCATCGCCATCAATTTGCCACTGCATTTATACATATATCTCGCATATTCGCCTCAAAGGAAACGCAAGAGAAAACAAACAAGGACAGATCCAGAAACGCCTCATGTTATACCCTTTCCGTACTTTCAATGTATGAGTGTATGCCCTATTTACTGCCACTCTTGCCTTTCCTCTTCTGTGGACATAACTCTTGAACGAAATCGAGGGGATCAGATGGCCTTGTCTCCATCCACGAGAAGGCAGAAAAGGACTTGTCGAATGAATGATATGATTCGAAGTAATGTCGAAGGGAGAAGGTGTGGCTTATATTGAAATAAGAATAGAGAAAAAGAAAAACACATTGATGCCGAAAGCCCTATATATCAACGCCTGGAAGGAACAAATCTAACATCTGAGCTTCTAATCTACTCTAATATAGTTTAGAGACGAGAGCGAAAATTGCTGAGAGCGTTGTGGAGCTAAAGAGAATTGATCGAGCTGGTGCGATGTCGAAATAATGAAGATTTGAAAATGATCTAGAAAGCAGGGGATAAATGAAGGCAAAAGAAAATTATTTTCCGCCGCCCACAATCCGCGGCAAGCTCTTCCAGCCCTCCTTACCCGGCACCTTCACACGTCCAAACTCTTCATCCAAATCAAGAATAATCTTCAAGGCATTCCTACTCCGCAAATAACTAAGCGGTCCCTCTTGACCTGGCAGTCCGTTGTTACCTAGGGAACTCACACCTTTATGCGTGATCTCATCTTTCTTCTGGCCTGGCATTGGTAATAGATTCTGTAACACCTCATATGCAGCAAGCGTGAAGCCAAATTGCGGCGACGAACGCATGATACGAGCCGGTCCGCCTTTAAAAAATGCTTGGAAACCTTCCTCTTTCATAATGGTGTGCGCGCAGTGGCGGAGGGAGGTATATGAACTTTCCCCCTTGCGGGCTTCCACTTGTAGACGGGTTTTGATAACATCGCAGGGCGTGGTTAGATATGCGGCTGGCATGCCAGCGACTGCTCCTGCTAGGAGGAGTTGCATAATACCGAGTTTCTTGGTTTGAGATTCACCAAAATAATCACGTTTCAAGTGATTGTAAGTTGGGAAGTAAATTGCGGAAAAGGGGACGTCACGCAATAGACATGCAGAGGCACCTTTATACAAACCCACTAATCCTAGGTTCCGCACGATCCACATCGCTGACCGACGGGGAGTGCCCTCTACGCTCTTGGCTACTTCGCCTTGGACTTGAAGACGGATCTTAACAATCTCGAGAGGGTTGGTGAAAATCTGTTTTATTAGTGAGGGGTAGATAAAGGAGACAAGGGCAACATACTACTTGACAAGCACCAGCAGAACCTCCAGCGAGGATTTCATGCGGGACACGGATTTTTCCATCTTTGGAGGAGAAGTGGCCGCGTACAAGGTCGTTGACAGTGAGTTTGATTGCTTTTTCGGGAGCAACGCCTACGAGTTGCGGCAGAACACCAGAATACAAACCTGTAAACCCTTCATTCTTGATTACTTTCCGGAAACAATCAATAGAGTTTTTATACAACATTTCACCAACTCGTGAACTACGTTGATTTTGCATCCGGGTTTTAACCAGATCGATGGGATATACCATGAGAGCTCCAAATGCACCACCCAGAGCACCGAGTGTGAAATGGTGAACAGATTCTAGGACTGTATAAAGCAAATTTTGAGAAGTTGTTCTGACTTTGTCTGAAGCTTTTCCTGCAACATCGCTAAATGCGTTATAAAGCGGATTTCGCCACGATGGGTCAAGAACTTTAGCAAAATCAGAGAGTCCAAGGCGTCCAGATGGCTCATCCAAGCTTGCAAAATGGAACAGAATGTCGGCTTCCATAGGGGTGATAAGTGAGAATCGAGTGATCCTCGCAGCCTCATTTAAGAAGTCGGTGCGTGTGATTTTACCATCAGAACTCTGAGCAGTAGCTTGTCTGATAATTAACTCCACCAAGTCCATCTCCCGAATCATATTTTGAAAAGCTCGAACATTTGCATATGAGATTTTTGTTCCAGAAGAGATATTACAAAGGGTATGTAGATTCTCGAGAAGATGGTCGGATAACTTATGTCTTGCGGTTTCGAGGATGATGTGTTGAAAGTCTTCGGGCTCGATATATCCATCACCATCTTTATCAAAGAGATGGAAAGCCTGTCGGATGCGCTCTCCCTGAAGACCTCGGAGCATTTGAGCAAATTGGGGATATGTGAGATCATGTCTACGCTTCTTGCCTCCACTGTATAGAGTAGCCCACTCGCAGTTCCAGTCGAAAGGAATGCTATCCGGACCCTTGTTCATCTCATACAACTTCTTCAAATTATCATATTTGACTGTTCCAGTCCGATCTATGTCGAAGAGACGGAATGCGATCTCATATTCGGCGTCCGGCTTTGCAAGCAAGTTCTCATATGTTCCCCAATCGAACAAGTTAATCTTGCCCACATTTCTTCGATCTGCCACCTTGAACAGAATCGCATATTGCTCACGCTTGATCTTGTGCTATATTATGGATTGTGCAATTAGTACAAGCCCTTCTGAATCACAGATTGCAACAATGTTTCACGAAACCGAATCAACTCACATAATCCTCACCTGCAGGCGCAACAGCATTAATAAACTCTTCCTCACCCATATACAGCTCGCCTGACTCCTCATCTTTGTGCGCATTCTTTTCAAAGGTAGCTTTAGACAGTGCAGAAAGCTGTACATCTTCCACCTGCTCGGAACCTAGTAGTGTCTCCTTGACCGCAACCTTCACCTTCTGAATGTCGGCCATGATTGGTAGAATCCCTCAGAACACGTCCTCCTATTTAAAGATTGTATTGAAGTGAGCAATGGTTGGAAGCGTCAGGAGGGATCAATTTCAGCACTATGCAGTAAGCAACTGTTGAGGATCCGGAGCTCGCAAAGGTATACTGTGGTAAGAATCCGGAAGACAGGATGAATTGCAAGTCAATGAAAGTAAGGAGTTCCAGCAAAAGGGAAGAGAGAGGTTAGGCCGAGTATGTCTGGGAAATATTGGCAATTGAGGCGATAGTTCGTAGCTGGTGAAGGAGCAGTTTTTTTTGAAATTATTTTTCGGGTATGTTTCGGCTTTAAGCTCACGTGCTCGGCTGTATCCGGATTAGAGTTCATTTTTGCCTTGAGGTACTTAGTTGAACTACAATCTGATTGTAATGTTAGGCAATGAAGTACACATAAAATGCACAACTGTTTACAAATATAGGCTCGAATTAGCAGGTATCACAATGTCTGAAATCAATCTATACAATGGTACAGATAGTCAAGCTATGGTAAAAAGGGGCACAAGTTTAAGCGAGCCAAAAATAGAGGTATGAGTGCCACACAGTCATGCCAACAGAGATCATAGATAGATGGATATTTGATCAGTCACTATACACCCACAATCACTCAAAATCACATCATAGTTTGAGAGAAGTAGTAGCTTATTATGACTTCTAATGTCGATTTGGTTTTGAGTACAGTCCCCCTTATTATAAAGGCCCCTTACGGACTCCTCCTCCATCCCCGTAAAACAGAGAAAGACAGCAATGCAATGACGCTTGTAAGGAAAACAGATCAAACAATGTAATACCTGAAAATGAGCAGAAGTCACTTTTCTTTACCCCTCCTGCTCAGTCTCCTGCAAATTGAAGAGGGATGAAGCAAAGAACGCCGGTCGTAGTCTCGTCATATCATGAAACATTAGGTGCGCTGGGATCAAACGCTTTTGGAGAAGATTGGGATGATGCGATCCCTGCTACCATGATTCCTTGCAATAAAGCCAGGAAAGGGACAGAGAAAAGCCAAAGGGAATGGTGAATGTATGTACAGACGGCACCAATGAAGTGTATGCAACGCCGCCGCCATGTGGTAAGAGCAAGGCGATCTAAAGAGAGGTTTTGTTGATGGTGATGCAGATATGGGCGATTTCGAGATACCATCCATAGTTGGCAGTCAAAGTCACCATATCCGATCTAATAATATACAATGAATGGAATATCGAAGGATGTGGCGAACTAAAGGTAGCTAACCCTTCACTTGGACCATTCGTTTGAATGAGTCTCGGGTTTTTTCGTAGGAAATGTTGGCTGCGGCGTCTTCGAGGGATGGCAGAGATGGTCGTGAGTTGGCGTACTGGATAGCAGGTAGAACGTAGCCATTAGTCATCTCAGCTTGAACGAAGAGTGAGGCACGCTTATAACGACGATCGGAGTATTTCTCAAAGACAGCAGAATGGTGCTTTTGTGGATTTTCGCAACACCCCATAATCATCGATACCAGTGGCCGTAGTTGAGTCCAGGTGTATCCAGAGTAGTAAACATGAGCTGGAGTCTGATGATTATTAGCTTGGCCTCTAATAAGAATCCGATTAACTTACCCAGTCACCCTTCTTTAACATGAGTCGGGAGAAACAATGCGCACCAGCAGCAATGTAACTGGGAGGGCTACCAACAAATCTCTCGTCCATGATAGTCACTTCTAAAAAGTACTTGGCCAAGGTTCTGCTCTCGAGGTCGTAGTCATCAGCTTTACTGATGCGGCGAAGAAAACTCATTGGTCCAGGCCATCCAAGTTCAAATTGAAGCATAGTAAGCATGAATCGTTCAGCCTTGAGGATTTCGTCGACTGTGTAGCCGCCATCAACCATGTACACAATTTCACTTACAGATGGGCAATTGATCTCCTCGTATTTTGCAGCGACGAATATGGCAGTAGCACCAACAAGTTGTAGTTTACCAAGAGAGACAATCTTGCAGGAGAGAAAACGATCAATATAGTTGACACACAGGAACAAGGTTTCAGGAAGTAAGGAGAAGCGATGATGGACCTGAATCAGCCAATCCATCAAAACAGAGCGCATTGACCACTGAATCTCGGCCTGGTTATCCATATAGTGTGCATTTGGCAACATACGGATCTAAGTGAGAAGATTGGTTAGTATTCGACGGCAAAAGTAAACAAGAGGTATGTGGAAGTAAACAGAGGTCGCATAAAGGCCGCGTCGAGGGCCGCATCCACAACCTCCGGAACGCGACGCGATTGGCAAAAACAAACTCAATAAAACGCAGCAGTTGACCAACCTCAAGTTCTCTCATGTACGAAAAGATTTCGTCACCATATTCTGCTACCATACTAGTATCCCAAGCCTCGTCCTCAACCTCCTCCGCAGTTCGTGCGCTTTCGACCAACTCCTTGGCAGCCGCAATCTCCTTCTTGGCCTTGTTCGTGACTTTTGGAAATAGAACTGTGGTAGCGCCGCCAGTCGTATTTTCACCTTTTGATCTGTATGAGTGCGCTGTTGTATAGCCTTGTTCATCGTAAATTTCTTCTTCTTCTTCTTCCTCCTCCCAGTACTCTTCGGGGTCAGAGACGAGAGGTGGCGGGGGCAATTGGTGAGATTGCCCGTCGAAATCATCTTGAGAGTTTTTGACAACTTCTCGCTCTTCCCTATTATGCTCCACCATTCTGCCGTATGACTCATAAGCTTCTCTTTGATCAAGGTCCTTGATTTCTTCCACAGCGTCTTGATAAATTGGATCACTGGTAAGTGGCTTTTTCTCTTCGTCTGAGCTACCCATAGATTTACTCTGCGTGTCTCCTGGGGGAGGTTGCTCCTGCTTCAATTGAGGCTGGCTTTTGCGTTGGCGAGGTTCGAGGTGTTGATGAACGGGAGCAGTCAAAAGCGTCTCTTTAATAGCTTGACTCGTCGCAGGTCTAGGTTCTTCGGCAGTATCTTTGTAGATATTCGTGTTCTTAGAAATGACTCGTTTGTTGGCCGCGGGTTGGGGAATTCGAGGGTCAATAGCTGCTGAGAGAGCATTTGAGGTTGGCTCAAGCACAGTTGTAATTAAATTGCTGTTCAATGGGCCTCTTGAAGCAGGGATATTCAGAAGTCGTTGCGCGGGTCGTAGGAGGGTAGCGGTCTGCTTCTCTTGAGGTACAGGAGGCTTGATTGAGTCAAGATGAATCGATTTTCCAGAGAGAACTGAATCATCGTGGACAGCGGAAAGATTCTTTGCAGTATTGCTCACATCTCCAAACGCAGTTCTCTTGGCAGCTGCCCTCAAACCCCCTACTGCCATCATTGCAGAGAGAGTTCCGGTAGATTTATGACGTTGATGGAGAGTCGGCTTCATTTGGGGAGGTGCGTTCTCATCACCTTGAACACGAAGTGTTCGCAGTGGACGTTGGGGCTAGTGGAGCAAGGAATGTCAGTCTAGAGTGTTGGTAGATCGAAAGTTGAAAGAAAACGAAAAGTCGGCAAAAATACTATAAACAGGAATGTTAAGGGGTAACGCGGGTGGATTGAATCAACACCGTTAGGGCAAGAATAGAGATGGATGAAATCTAGAGCCGCTTACTCGCGCGTCCATGGCGATAGAGATGCTATCGAATTACAATAGCCAATGCGAGGCAATTATTCTTGTATGCAAGTGTGGATATGCTCGAGGTCTCAATTGCAAAGTATCGCGTCCAAAATCATAGGGGGTGCAATGCTGTTGAGGAACGGTCGTCGACTTTCGATATAGTGGAGGCTGCGTGTTCCAAATCTCCTGGTGTACTCTGCAATGTACAGGCAAAAGATAATAGTCGCAGTCTATCGAAGAAATAGAGGTGGAGCTGAGGGGGGGTAGGAGGAGGACATTTGGAAGGGATACAGAATGGTTGTAAACAAGCAGCTTCGCATCTCTAAAGGATATCTCGCTTGTTGTCGTGCCAACGCCCGCCACGAGCAACATCGCGACTCCCAAAAGACAGTTTCAACATCGAAAATCATGCGAAAGGGGAGCCAACCACGCAACATACGTCTTAAATGCATGCAAATAGCAGGGCAAGCTGTGCACAGTGGTAGTCTTGCTATCTAACGTCAATTTCCTTTTCTCCGGCCTCGATTCCGTCCAGCAGTGATGCATATCAATTTCTCCGTCAAACAGCTTACTCGACGCGATCCCCGCCGCGAAGTCCTCTCGAAGTCACATGACCGTCCTCGGATGCCCATCTTAGCAAGCTCTGTCCACGCTCTTCTCTATTTCCAATTTGATGACCAGAGCGATCGTGTCGATAGTTCAGCAGACGGTAATTGATCTGTACGCTCTGTTTGATGGATGTAGTGGTCACTGGATTAGCCGCTCGGAAAGTTCTATGGCAGCCGAACAACTGCCAGCCACCACCGATACAGGACGGGCTTTGGGGTTTGGGAGAAGTTCTTCCGATCCCAGCATCCTATCCAGATGCAGATGGAGATGCAGATGCAAGACATATCTGTCCTGCTAGGTCACTAATAACATGGTACGGTAGGTATGCTTTCTCTCGTGGAGGGAGGACCTGGGCAGATTTCATGGCATGGGCATTGGCCTCGAGCCGAACGGCCCGCCAGCTCTGGGAGGACTGGTTATCAGCACGGGAACCACAGGGTGACAAAAGGCTCTGGCTTTACGGGTGAGAGTTGGAGGTCGAGGTTCGGCCGGCAGACCAAGGTCGTTAGGGGTTGGGAGTTGCTGCACTCCTTATTGGTAGGCGTCATCCTTCAGCAGTTTGCGCCGGAACACATAATCGGACACGACGCCCTTGCACCGGGGGAAATGGATGGCATTCCAGCGTCTGGAGATGAAATCACAATTGCAACTGTCAAGGGTACCTACTCCAGCATAGCTTCCCCCCAGGACTGGTTGGGAAGGACTGTGTGGGTGGTCTTGGGCTTGGAACTTGGATGTTGCACACGACCTCTGCTTCCGCTCTTCCTGCCGATTAAGCTGCGGTCTGAAGATTCATTCAACCAGTCAAATGCTTCAAGGACGGAAAGCACCGCAAAGGTCCGCAATCAATCAGCTACAACCCATGACTGAAACTCTGCGCCAGCGCATGCCAACATCCTGGGTCGCGATTGAATGCTGATGGAAGATTCATCAGCAGCGCGTTCGTGGCCATTTGCTTTCAAGCAACCATAACAATAACAATAACAATAACAATAACAATCACAAATGACCCGGCGGCTGCATTGACGAGCGGCTGCCTATCGAATGGGGATGCCATTCAAGCTCCATGACTACATTACAGTCACACTGCGACTTAGTTCGAATTATCGACGTCTCTCCCTCATGATCGCCACCCTTCCTCTCATCCCTGCTTCGTTGGCGCATGCACTCATTGGCTGGTCTCGATTCGATCAAGCACTTGGCTGAGTTGTCCGGACCATAAGATTCTCGAAAGGCCACAAAGGTATCTCTTTCACTATACACAATAAATGCCTGCATGTGCTATACCTTGCTCTGTTCTTCGGCTGATGTGCTCACTTCGCTATCAATGTGTCCGAAAACGGATAAGATCAATGCTCGACGAGGCTTTTCAAATGTCTCAATAGCATTCGGAACTTAGAGAAGCTCAGAGTACGTAAATCATGGGGTTTGCTAGTCTCGGAAGAGTGTGGCATTGCATCTGGTTTGTTTCAATATAGGTAGATAGTAGAGAGGTATAAAAAGAGAGAGAGAGCGGGCAACGACATGTCGAGGACGAACACGGAAATTCAGGTGGCTCTGGCAGATAGGAATGGGAGAAGTCTTATGTTCTGGACTTGATATATGTAAAATTCAGCTCGACAGGTTCTAGTGAAGATAATAGATCTTGATTACACAAATGGAATGTGGTTGAATAAGATTTATGTTGAGTTGCATAAAATAGTCATGATATATCCTACCGCCTTTCGACCACTTCCCACACACAACCATACAACGAATGAAGGCTTCTCGAAGACCAACGAACAACTAACCCAACAACAGGTGAGTCTGGAATCCATCTTTCATCGACCTGTCTGCCAATTCATCTACTCAAACACTTCATTTCTCTTCTGATCCCGCTTTCTCTAACTCTCCTCCGACGCAGGCATTCGAGATTCTCATCCGCCCGAACGACACTCACTCCCAATGCCTTAACCGGCGTCCCAACGGCACTAATCTCGTCCTCATGTAAGCTTTCTTTATTTATTCATCTTATGCGATCATGGAGACAGAACGAATGATCCCCCAGAGTCTCTTGGGCACATTTCACTGTTGGCATTTATCATGGTCAGCGGAAGCGCCCAGGCGGATTGGAAACACCGCAATTCCCATCAATCCAGACCTCACTTCATCAGATTTCCCTCTAATATTATCCCCGAGTCTGCCATGATTGATGCTAATAGTATCCACAGTCCAGGTCGAAAAGCGACGTCGTTCATTGCATCCTCGTTCTTCCTACTTGCGACAGCGACCCACCACCAGCACCACCAAACCCAAGTTCTCCTCCGCCTGCATCAAAATATCACAACTTCAACTCTGCGCTTACTCGGAACTACACTGGGATGGAAGCAACCCATAACTTACGGCCCGCACCCTATACCAACAGCCATTCCCACGATATAAGCATGGCCGCACCCAAGAGCATCGCATTTGAACTGCTCTTCCCCGAATCACCTCAATACCGTGCGCGCCTGCCTATGCGTGTGCAAATATTTCCCCATGATACGACCGACTCGATCATCACAACTGTCAAAAACTTCTATGGCCTCTATGCCGGTCCTACCGGTGCGAAAGGTGTCAGTTTCGAAGATGAGCAGGGCATTACTCTCATTGCCAGATATGAAAACCTCCGAAACAACATGGTCGTTTACGTTCGAGTTATAGATGAGCCAGCTCCTTCTACTACAGCATATGGCCCATCTCCGTATCATTCGGTGTCGCCAATCCTTCCACAGACATCCTATCCCGGTGATGGCCAAATGGCGCCACCACAACCTTCCCAAGCACTCAATTACGGCCAACCATTATCGCGACCAACTTCGAGGACCTCACGCAAGCGCAGCATTTCCCCTAATTCGGGACGTGGCCGACGAAGTGCTTCTGCGAGCACAAATCCTCCCCCGCCAATGAAGACAGGTCGATCACGATCTGACTTGAAAAGTCGTGGATCAAGCGCACATGGTAGCTTCGCAGATATCCACAGCGATGGTATGAATGGATATAGTAGTGGAGATGGTGCTTCTGGTTCTGTTTCTAGCAAAGCCAAGAGCGAGCACCTGGGAAATACGGAGATTAGTTTGGACAATATTGTGGAGGGTGGCAGGCGAAAAAGGGCCAAGTTCGAGAGTTCAGTAAGTGATTGCACATCTGTCGCTGAAACTGGATTTGCTAACTGATACTTCTTCAGGAACTACCTCTATTCGCTCCTCCGCAGATGCCTGCTGCCACTTCAAATTCCTCTGTATCGCCCGCCCGCCGCATCGAACATCAACGGGCATCTTTCCCCTTCACACATCCTTCACAGAATCCTTTCTCGAATCCTCAGCCATTACAGTCCCCACAAAGCTTTGGTAGTGGTCTTGGACGATCTGGTATTTTTACAACGCCTGCTCCACAAGGTCGTCGTACTCGTGGTGCTCGTCCAGCTCAACACTCAATGGCGACCACCCCTGGTAACAGTTCGGGAATTCTCCCTACACCTGACCCAACTGTGGGCAGCTGTATGTCGGAGGAAGATAAGGATGTTGCACTACAATTGATGAGACTAGGAGAAATATCAAACATCTCCCATGGTCGCACATCTACCTCGACGCTTGATGATACTTTCAGTGGCAGGGCAGATGCTGCCTCCTCCACTGGAGCTACCAGTGACGGTGAGAGCGAGAGCGGAAATGATCTTCCATCCGCTCGTAGACAGAAACGAGAGATTAGCCCAAGTCAACCCTCTGACGCTCTCAAGAAAGTTCGCGCACACTTGAAAGACATCTTGCCAAGCCACGATAGCACTGAGCCAAGCGGTGACGAGGTTGATTACGAGGAGGCTGATGGGACATTTCGTCCAGGAGATGAGCTTTTGGATATGGTTGACCAAGCCCAACCAAAGATGTCAAAATCCAAGAGCGCTCACCCGGCTATGGGGAAGCCTCGTGCTAGCACTTTCGGTGCAAAAGTCAACAAGACTAGGGTCAAAAGTCGTCCAGCTAATGGTATCAAATCCAAGAAATCTGCCAGCATCTCTGGAAGCAAAGGTCCAATGTCTCCAACATCATTACCTGCACAATCTCGCAAGACTTCCATCGCGTCTACACCCGGCTTAAACTTTCAACATCAACTTAATGATGACGAAGAGGATCTATCATCTAAACCACGTTGCCAACGATGCCGCAAGAGCAAGAAGGGATGCGATCGTCAAAGACCATGCCAACGATGCAAAGATGCCGGCCTCAGCGCTGATCAGTGTGTCAGTGAAGACGAAGGAAATGGCCGCAAAGGACGCTATGGACGACATATGGGTGTCCCGGTCAAAGTCAAGAAGGACGATGTTCATGCTCAAAATAGTTCCTATTCATCAGCTATTGCTGCCAGCGTACAGGTTGATAGAAGCAAGAAAAGAAAGCGGTAGTCTTGATGGTTCACTCGATGATATCAACACCCGTTACTGGATCCGGTCGCGCTTCTTTCCCAAGATTTCCCTCTGATTACAGTTCATCTCGCTTCAAGATTGTCTCATCGCCTCCACTGGCTTTCAAAAATACCTCATCTTTCACCAACTCATCCCTTTCTCACGATTGGGCTCTTACTATCTCGGCTCTCCTATGATACGCCGATATCCCTATGTTGTTCCAACGTTTTTCCTCTGCTTCAATTGTCTATTTGTAATTTGGTTTACACGAATGCTAGCTTTGGCTTACCTCCCAGGATTTCGCCACTGTTCTTTGCATCTCCCACCACACTCCTTATGATGGCATGAATATAATACGAGTTCTCTTTACGCGTTTGATTATTCTATCTCTACTGTGTGGTTTCGTCTTATCTGTTAATCGTTGAATTGTGGTTTTTTCGTGGGTGTCTTTTGTTTTATCTTTTATTGCAATTGTGTTACTTGCAAGGTTGAGGGCCGTGGTGGAGGATATATCATTTTCGTTTGCGTGTGCGCGTGCGTATCAGGTATGGTTGGGTTATATTGGGGGGGTATGGGATGGAATGGGATGGCGGAATGGAACATAAAGTGAAAATTAGAAGGAGGGAGGGAGAAACAAGGAGTGGAGGGAAACGAAGAGAGAAGTGAGCAAAGTGAATTATCATGAATTCGTGTTCGTCGGTTTTCCTTATATCCTCTAACCAATACAATGGAATCGAAAATATCTCCCAGTTTCTGTTGGAAGAAGTGATATATCGAAATTATAGAGTGACTGCCTACCAAGTTGTAAAAGTTATCATTCGACGCAGGGATTGGTTCTATCACATGAGCCATAGATATCGAACGGGTGATTTTTTTTTTTTTTTTTTTCCAACTTCTAACTACTCAATTCATACTATTTCAACTTTAGCTGGGAAGAAATGAATCCGGATCAAATATCATCATTTTCTTTGTTCTTATCCCTGTCGGAGCCACGGGGTTGATTATGCTTTCGACGCGGGGCACAGCTTGCTATTGCAATATGCTTTTTACGTCGATTAAATAATTTTATATTTGAAATAATTTAAATAAAAGCGAAGCGAAAAATATAAGCAAAATATTGCCGCACGCCATCGCTTCCTAAGCGATTTTAATAATTAGCCAAATTTTATAAATTAAATTAATTATACGAAATTATATATAAAATTAACTAATATAATTATTAATATTAGCAATATTAAAATATAAAAATAGCTAGGCTTATTTTAATTAATTCGATTAATCAAATTAAAAAAAATTTTATCGAACGTATTCGATAAGCTGCCAAAATAATAATAAAAAAATAAATAAATAAATAATATTTATTTATTTAAAAATTAAAATAATCCAAGGATATAAATCTATTTATATCTATATCCTTGCCCAAATAACTAATATTTAATCTCCTATATTTACCAATATGCTACCGATATCCCACCGATATTTATAGATTTAGCCTCCATTAGCTAGTCGTAGTCAATTCTTGACAGTTTATTTGCTGTTTTGTTACACAGTTATCAATTGTCATTTTGTCCCGATTTGTTGTCATCTTAGCCTCAACCAGATATAAAGTATTTTCATATATTTCAAGCAAATCTATAAGGTTTAAATGTACCTGCCTAACTTCAGATATAATTATCGGGGTCTAATAGCACTCACTTGATTTATTTATTTCTGTTTTTCAAGCCCAAGTGGGGTTTCAGATAATGAGTATCAATAATCATTGGTCATTCTTTCAGCCACAATCGCTTTTCGCTCAGGGGATGTCAGAATTGATAACGGATTTTAAATTGTTGCTAAAATCCGTCATCGATTCTCACCTCCTGACACTAAGCAACGTTAAAAGAGTTATGGTGTTTTCCATATATCGATAGAAAATATCCAACTTCTTCATTTATATGTAGCCTTACCCTCTTGACTGGCTGGCCACTTACTGTGGTCTCGAAAATGTCAACCACACCTACAACAACCAAAGGTATCACAACATCCAGCACACATCACCGCGGCCATCGGCTACGAAATTTCATCCTCCCAGACGGCCGAAAAGTACACATAGCGTTATCACCCGACGAAGCAGACAAACTACGGCGGAGATTAAACGCGATTCAAGAAGATGAGCCCTTTGATCTCGTGATCAGTGGATCACCTGAACATCTAGAAGCGCTGCGAAGAGCTCATAGTCATCATGAAGAAAGAAGACAGGCGTTGAAGACAAAGCATGGAGATACTTATGATGAGTTTGAGAATGTCAGGTCGGAGTTGGATGTTCTAGGGAGCGAACTGCATATGTTGACTGATCATGCCGTTGCCCTCGATGCGAATTTTTCGAAATATGGATATAGTGCTCATTTGAGGACTTATAATGAGGGGTCGACCCCAGGGAGTAGTGCTAGCTCGACTACGGGGCGTCACGATATGGATCATGAGAAGAAGGATTGGGAGGCGGAGAGGAGGAATGGGAGGATCATGAAGATTTATAAGAAGGTGGGTTAGATTTTTTGGTTCTTAGCGATTTTGAGGAGGCCTCACTAATTTGTGTGGAAGCCAACTGTCCGTCAATATTTTCACAAAGGTATTTCTTTCCAAGATCAGTCTACAAAATTACAACCTAACGATTTTTAGGCCTGATATGGAGAGCATCTGAGACTACAGAAGTAGCTTCATTTGAACTCTTCGTGGATCTACTTTACGTTGGTATTATCGCCATAAATGGAGATCACACTTCGGAAGATGCTACCGGGCATGAACTCCTTCGATTCACTATTACCTTTATCATGAGTTGGAAGATTTGGAATGACCTCACGCTCATGATATCTTGGTTCGAGACTGATGATATTTTGCAAAGAATATCCGTGCTATTTGTCATGGCATGTCTTTTGGGGTAAGTAATCTACTCCAGTATCTCAGGTACTCTGAGACCACAATGAATAGCTATGCTAAACTCTCCCAGTCTAACAACCAACATGCTCGACGCACTTGGAGAGACCTACTCTCAACTCGTCGCCTTCTACCTAGCCGCACGTCTTTTCATGGGCTCATATTATTTATTCCTCGCAGGCGCAATCCCTATGGTACGAGGAATGATGGTAGTGCAAGCCCTCATAATGCTAATCCCTAGCATCCTTTGGATTGGCTCCATCTACATCTCCCTCCCAAACCGACTCGCCATAATCTTCATCGCCCTCGTCCTTGATTTCTGCGCCTCCATGTTCGTAATCTTCCTCATCCGGGCGTCAAAACACATCTCCTCCAAACTAGGCGCTTGGATTGACCGCGTCTTTGAATTCTATCCCGCAACTAATATCGAGCATAAAGTCGAGCGTACAAATGCTTTCGTTACCCTCGTATTTGGATATTCAGTTGTAGCGATTATATATCAGAATGCGGCGTCTTTTGGCCTAAATGCCTTTTTTGGAAAAGCCGTTTTGGGGCTTGTGCAGGCGTTTTGCTTTAATTGGGTTTATTTTGAACTGGATGGTGCTGATTTATATTCGCATGCTATACGGCGTACTATTCCTTCTGGTATTATCCCTTTCCCTCACTTTTCTTTCTTTACCTCTGTCTATCCACAAGTAAGTAGTGTATTAACTGAAATAGCTCTACTCTGGACAACAATGCACGTCCCCTTCGTCATGGCATTCGTGCTCGCCGCCGGATCTCTCAGCAAACTGGTCCTCGCCATCGACTGTCCCGATACCTCACTCTCTGATCTCACATCTTCCTACGCCTTAAAATCGACGCCTCAAATCTCAATGGGCCTACGGTGGTTTTATTGTGGCGGGTTAGGCGTTTCCTTGTTCAGTATGGGAATAATATCCATCTGCCACATCCATAAAGAAAACTCTGTTCGCCTGACCAAGAAATATAGGATGATTAATAGGCTTGGGGTGTGTGTGGTTTTGCTTTGTCTACCATTAGCTGAAGGGTTGGATAGTTTAGGTTTGATCGCTGTGGTGACGGCGTTGGTGGTTTGGGTGCTGTTGTTGGAGCTGTGGGGTATGAGTTGTGAGGATGAGAAGTGGTTTGGGGAGAAGAAGGCTTGTGGGTATACGGCTTCTTGTAGGCTTGGGAAACGGGAGATGGAAAATGTGAGGAGGACGGGTGGGGTGAACGTGGATGGATTGGAGGGTGAAAAGGGGGTTTATATAACCTGAGTTGATAGGATGTGTAATAAAAAATTGTGAAATTTTAAAAATAAATGTGGATGCGAGAATGAAGTGAATACAGAGAGGCTTTGTACAGTATTATATATATAGAATGTTTTGCAAAAATCCGAGTTTGAAATTTGAACAAGAGCCTGTCAAGTCGAGATAGATGCGTATTTGTCCTTAATCTACTTGTATTATACATACCTGATCTTTTAAACCGCAACGAAACTTAGTTCTCCAAAATACCTCGATCAAAATTTTCAACAAGTGGAAAAGCAAAAAGAAGTTATATTATAACTACAAACAATCCCTACAACAAGTGATTGGTGCCCTAGTCATCTACCTAAAACAATCGCATCATAATTGAAAGTCCTGATTTTAAAACCCCCTCCCCCAACCCAATAATTGCCTGCAAAACAAAATCCCTCCCATTATCATCCATCCCATATTCTAAATCCTCTTTGAACCCAATTACCATCTCCCATCCGGAGGTGGGCCCCCATAACCACCAGGGGGTCCTTGTCCATGAATAGGGTGACTTCCCATTGGCACTCCAGGCGGCCCGCCTTGATTCTGATCACTGTACAGACCTCCTTGATGTGATGCGTTATGCATACCCTGGAAATGGTGGTGGGGAGGCTGTTCCAGATTTCCTGAGTGTGGCGGAGGACCGCCGGGATAGCCACCGGGTGGACCTTGGCCATACTGAGATGGGGGATATTGCTGATTTGGTGGAGGGGGGTATTGCTGGGATGGGGGTGGGTATTGTTGTGAAGGATGAGACTGCGATGGTGGAGGGTGACCATTACCATAAGAATCTTGATGTTGGACTCCGCCGTAGGGAGATTGTTGGGAGGTGGGAGAGTGATAGGGTGGATTTTGATGTTGAGCAGTGGGCGAAGTATAGGGTGATGGTTGAGACTGTGAGGGATTTTGAGAATAACTGTGTTGCCCTGGAGAAGATGGGCCGTAGTTATTCTGAGCACTGCCTGCTGGTTGGTAGGCTGCCGGTGGTGCAGTTCCGGTATAGCCTCCTTGAGGATTATTGTTATGCTGTGAGTAGCCGAAATTATTTCCCTGCTTCCAGAGTCAGTTCTTGCCTATAATGAAACTAAATAATTCGACTATGTACGCACAGAACTCTGATGTCCACTACCACCACCAAACATCCCTCCCAAATTCGACATTAAACCACCACTTTGGCTCTGCGTATTCTGCGACCCGGAATAATTCTGTTGCTGATGATCATTCTTCTTACCACTGCCTAGCAACCCTCCAATTAAAGCACCAGCCAGACCTCCCGCTCCACTGCTCGAATGTGAGTTAGAGTTTTGGTTATGGCTCCCTCCACTACCCAGGAACTGTTCCGCGAGTCCAACAAGTCCACTCTGGCCTGAATGCTTCTTTCCACCGCCTAGGAACTGATTCATCATAACTGTCTACAATTCACAGTCAGTTTCTTCCCTTACTCTCTCAAATACCATAGATACATACACCAAGCCCCCTCTCTCCCGTATAAGGTTCCATCGTTCCATCCGGATGCTTAATACTCTGACTGCCATCGGCATTCGTAATGATATTTAATTCCTGTTGCGGGGTCCCGTATGGATATTCGGCTGCCTGCGGCGTATCTTGTGGTGTACGTCCGCCTAGAGCTTGCTCAGTAGGGACATCCCACTGTGAACTACCCGTGGCAATCTGGACGAAGTAGTAGCGTTGAGATGTCCCGTCCCATTGTGCAATCCACCCTCCTGGTAACGAGGGCGGGGCGAAGGAGGGCCCTGGGCTGGAGAATGTTAGATTTGTTCTGCGTGGTGAATTGGGTGGGGAGCTTACGTTGATGGACCGGTCATGATCGCGGTAGTTCTGGGATTACCTTTGCTTTCTTGGAGATTTCGTGAAGGGAATATTTGCGATTTAAGATGGTTGGTGGTGTAGATATGGAGACCGAAGAAGACATGCTGATGTCCCGCTAACTCAGCCACACTTGCTTCAGCTGGACAGGGGTAGTGAATATCTAGAAAGAGTTATTTCTGGTATTTCATTCTGCTCTGTACTGCTATGCTCAAGTACTTCTCATCTACTTGAATCGTCACTTTGTTCACTACAACAAGGGTTTAAATTCTCATAATATACCAGAGGTTTATTTATGCTGTATATTCCGCCGCGGGGCATAATTGCGTCATGAGAACTTCCTCACTGAGGCTTGCCTTACCATCGTTGTGATAGTGTATTGACACGATCATTGCGCCCACAATTTCAAATGTATTTTAGTTTTCCTCGAGTCATTCAATCTCCAATATGGGATAAGATCATCCTGACTCGAACCTCTACCCCGACGCCACAGGCGAGGCTGCAAAATTGGGGCTCATCAAAAAGAAGAGCCGTTGAAGCTACCTATATAGTGGCTGTGTACGCCTTGTGATATACTGAATTGAAAGATAGCTGACGCCAACATGTTCTATCCTTTCGTCCAAAGAATCCATGTCCTCATCGAGAAATTTGTCCTATTTCAATATATTGAAGTGATCTCACTATCTGAACCTCTGAACCTCTGAACCTCCGAATCAGTAAATCCCTATCATAAGCTCGAATGCCTTTTGAAGCTCAACCCTCGAGGACTTATTCCAACTCTTGTCTATTATAATAAACCTCTTTATGAAAGTACCGTGATATGCGAGTTTTTAGATGTATATGCGACGCCAAATCTCCTTCCATCGGATCCATACGAGAGGGCACGAGTCCTCATCTGGATCGACCTTTATGATCTCTTGAATAATCCCTTCTTTCCACGGCTTCCTCCAGTACCAATCCAGTTCTAAGTCCGATAATGGAATCGCCAAAGTTCGAGAAGAGTTCCTCAACAATCTCAAGCAATTTACCGAGAAAATGGACAAAGATGATCCGTTCTTGTAAAATGGCTTCAGTCTCGCTGGTTTGGTTATTACTCCCTAGGCAATAAGATTGTGGGTGTTTGATCACTTCAAGGGCGGGTTAAATATTCCAGAAGGAAAGGCATGGGACAGATGGGCAAAATGGTTGAGTGTAGTCAAAAATAGGAATTCAATGGTTTCAAGCACTTCTTTGATAGAGCATTATCCTCCAATCTACCAAAGATATGCAGACAATACAGCGCGGAGTGAGCTCGCCAAGGCCACCAGAGAAGGAAAAGGCATGCCTTGCAAGATAGGAGGTGATTGTTGATCGAATGTGCTATGCGTTCTTGGGGCAGGATTTGCCTTTTAATATCAATCTTATGCCACACCTGAGTTGACGTCCATGAATAGCCCTACTTAATATTACACCTTCTTCTTTGCTTCGTCTTCGCCTCTTGCCAAATTGTAGAGCCGGATACTAATATATTTTGATAAATACCAACTCCCAATGGCAAGGATGATAATGTAGGCAGCCGTTGGTATGAGTGACCTCGGGAACACATTACATATGTAAGGATCCAAAATGATATCAACAAAGACAGGAGGGACATGATCCATAAGAGTTTGGTTCATAGTATAGTAGTCTGCCGCAGAGAATATATGAAGGAACAACGTCGACGAAACATCGCCGTAAGTCTGTTTAGACTTTTTAAATGTTGTGGAAATGCTGGGCTCTTGATCTTCGATTGATTCAATTTCTGGTTGACGCGATTCGGAATATTGTGCTAAAGAGGTGATCAACTCTGGACTTTCGAACATGGTAGGGAGATCATATGTCTCTAATCGAAAGGAAGTTGGTTGCTGTAAATCATATTAGCCAGACATTTTCTCATAGAAGGTACTTCCTTACAGTGGCCGCCCAGCATATTCGAACTTCATACCTTTGCCTCTCTTGTAAATTGTGCAGAAGCACCCAAGATGACTGGCCATATTCTGAAGTGTTTGTTGGAAATTCTGCGTGGATATGTGTTCTCAGTGACCAGTGGGTAGGTGATAGGGCCTCGAGCTGTAAATCTTGAAGAGTTGGATGCTCAAGGGGAACTTGTAATGTACTTGGACCAAGGAATATAACTTTCTCCGTATTTGCTGCAGCTGCATGGATTTGCAGTAAGAGCAGGAAGACAAGTCTCAACATAGTGATGTGTATGACCTTTATAAAGGGTCATGATGTAGGTACCTATGTCGTGTCGAGCATCACCTAGGTATTTAAGCTTATAGCCTGTTTAGGAAAGCAACAATTGAGCACGACTTAAGCCCAATATGAGCTAGCGTACCTTTCAAAATTAGACCCCTTTAATGGTGGGTTGTTTATGTCGGTAGCGCAAAGAAGCGAACTTTCCCTCAACATCCCTTGTAGTTTCTCCCCCACTACTTTACCTCTACCACATCAACTACTTCAAGTAAATTTTGCTTTGATCTTTGATTCCAACATAGTCACACATCTGACTACTCTACTCCTCCAAGTAAATACATCAACATGAGAGAAGTCATTAGTATCAACGGTAAGGTTCTCTCGACGCGACGCTCACCGCTGCGCGTTGTCAACATACATTTTATTCATATCAGTAACTGACATCTCTTCTACTATTAGTTGGCCAGGCTGGCTGCCAAATTGCCAATTCTTGTTGGGAGGTGAGTGCAACCTGATCTGGATGATGCTGCGGTGTTTGCCTCAGAAACACAGGGGTTTGACTAACATGAAGGGTTTTCTGATAGTTGTACTGTCTCGAGCACGGTATTCAGGTACGTCTCAACACCACTCCCATTGTCTCCAAATACCTTCGAGATATATGAAAACTATACTGACGTGTTTTCTAGCCTGATGGATACTTAACTGAAGAACGTAAGGCCGCAGATCCTGATCAAGGATTCAGCACCTTCTTCTCCGAGACCGGTAAATATACAGATATACTCGAAGTTTAATGGCAATACTAACGCGACTATTCAAACAGGCCAAGGCAAATATGTTCCCCGTACCATCTACTGCGATCTCGAGCCAAATGTCGTCGATGAGGTTCGCACGGGTACCTATCGCTCTTTGTTCCATCCCGAACAGATGATCACTGGCAAGGAGGATGCATCAAACAACTATGCTCGTGGCCACTATACCGTTGGCAAAGAATTGATTGACCAGGTATTGGACAAGGTTCGCCACGTTGCCGACAACTGCTCTGGTCTTCAGGGATTCCTTGTCTTCCATTCCTTTGGTGGTGGAACTGGCTCTGGTTTTGGTGCTCTTCTCATGGAACGCTTGTCTGTGGACTTTGGCAAGAAGGTTAAGTTAGAATTCTGCGTCTACCCAGCACCTCAAACTGCTACCTCGGTTGTAGAGCCGTACAACTCCATTCTTACCACTCACACTACCCTCGAACACTCCGATTGTTCCTTCATGGTCGATAACGAGGCCATTTATGATATCTGCCGAAGAAACCTTGGACTCGAGCGTCCCAACTATGAGAACTTAAATCGTTTGATTGCTCAAGGTGTGTTAAAATCTTGCTTTCAATTCTAACCCCTACTAATTCAATTATCAGTTGTCTCTTCTATCACTGCATCCCTCCGCTTCGATGGGTCCCTCAATGTTGATCTCAACGAGTTCCAAACAAACTTGGTCCCATACCCGCGTATCCATTTCCCTCTCGTTGCTTACTCTCCCGTCGTATCCGCTGCCAAGGCATCGCATGAAGCCAACTCCGTCCAAGAGATCTCAATGTCCTGCTTCGAGCCTAACAACCAGATGGTGAAGTGTGATCCTCGCAATGGAAAATACATGGCTACTTGCTTGTTATACCGTGGGGACGTTGTTCCAAATGACGTTCACGCAGCTGTTGCTACTCTTAAGACCAAGCGCACCATTCAATTTGTTGATTGGTGCCCAACTGGTTTCAAGATCGGTATCTGCTACCAGCCACCCCAGATGGTTCCCAATGGCGATTTGGCCAAGGTTAACCGCGCTGTGTAAGTTTTTTCAATACTCTACCACCCAGGCAATCGCTAACTTTATAAAGCTGCATGCTCTCCAACACAACCGCCATCGCCGAGGCATGGTCTGCTCTCTCTCATAAATTCGATCTTATGTACTCTAAACGTGCATTTGTCCATTGGTATGTCGGTGAGGGTATGGAAGAAGGAGAGTTTTCTGAGGCTCGTGAGGATCTTGCTGCTTTGGAGCGTGACTACGAGGAAGTGGCTACAGATTCTCTTGAAAGCGAGGAGGGTGTCGAGGCTGAGTATTAGGGTATCACCTTGCTAAGGTGCATGGTTATCTCCTGTGGGATTACATACTTGGGGTGCTAGATTTGACACTTGATTCGGCTACATGATGCTTCTTTCGGAGTGCTTGGGCTTGGTCTTGTTTCTTACGGTTTCATAGAAGAGCCATATTTTCCTTCACCACGAAGTTATGAAGGCTTTCCCTCCTGTGAAATTGACGGCACTACAGTGCTTCTTTTGTAATTCGGCAGATAGCGTAGTAAATACAATAATTCCACTATAAATTATTTTATTGCCGGGCCTGCACTGCACTGATCAGCAAATTAATCCTGTGACCCTGTAGGAGGGAATATTTAATGCGGCCTTTCCGAAAGTGGACAAACTGGGGTTGCATTTGCTCATCATTCGTTCGTCTTAGCCAACCACAATTTGGCGATGGTCGTTCGCTTCACACAGCCAACGACCGATCTAGCAACGGCCCGGACAGGACCTTATTGCCATCAGCGAGTACCTAAGAAAGCTCCATCTCTCCAAGCAGTTGTTGATACCTTTTGAAGCTCAACATTGTGTCGCCAGACATCTCTGCAGCTTCACGACTTAGTTCAAGCTTATTTGCACATCTTTCGGAGCAAAGGGGGATTTCAGGAGCTGTCGGAAGTGCAATGGCGGACGATCCAGGTAAGGGCCTGTTTACCTTTGAGCTCCACGGATTCTTTACAATCTGCATATCAATTGTTTGGGGACGATATTGGTAGATTTACATAAGCCTCAGCATTTTGAACGATACAAGTACGAGATGGAAATACTGATAGATTCGTAGCTGCCCCGAACCTAAACTTGACGCCAGAGGAGAAGCGTGTATTTGATCAGTTATTTCGACAAGCGGATACGGAAAACATCGGTGTTGTAACGGGAGAAGTAGCTGTCAAATTCTTCGAAAAGACCAGGCTTGAGCCGCGTGTTTTGGGAGAGGTATATAGTTTTCGAATATTTTCAAATCTTCCAGGGCGGAGGCTGGGAATATTGACGACTACGACCATATGCGCTGACAATAATTTTATCAGATCTGGCAAATTGCAGATACAGAAAACAGGGGACTGCTCACACGTTCGGGATTCTGGATGGTACTACGATTGATAGGGCATTATCAAGCCGGACGAGATCCATCAGCTGAACTGGCGCTCCGACCTGGTCCTCTTCCCAAATTCGATGGCGCCGCAGGTCCTGGACCTAACGCTGGATTTCAACCACCACCTGGACCTCCACCAAGTGCGATACAATCCCAACCAAGTGGATCCGGACCTATAAGAGTTCCTCCCTTGGCACCTGAAAAGGCCATTCAGTATGCACAATTATTTGAGAAGTCTGGAGCACAAAATGGGATTCTCCCAGGAGAACAGGCAAAGCAGATATTTGAGCGTGCCGGTCTCCCAAATGAGATACTTGGTAGAATATGGAATTTGGCCGATACGGAACAGCGAGGAGCATTACAGGCTACAGAGTTTGTGATAGCTATGCACTTGCTTGCATCATCCAAATCTGGCGCACTCCGGAATCTACCAAGTGTTCTCCCTGTTGGTCTCTACGATGCGGCTGCCCGACGGACACCCAGTCGTCAATCTTCAGGAGCAGGTGCTATGTCATCCATTCCAAGGCAGTTCAGTGGAACCGGGCCGCGGGCCAGTAGTCCCCTGAGTCGGTCAGGATATAATGCCCCTCTTCCGCAAATTCCTCAACAAACGGGTCTAGGCGGAGATTGGGCTATAACGCCTACGGACAAGGCAAAGTTTGACAATATCTACAATGGTCTTGACAGATCAAATAAAGGCTTTATCACTGGAGATGAAGCCGTCCCATTTTTCAGCGAATCTAAACTCCCAGAGGAAGCTTTAGCACAAATTTGGGATTTAGCGGACATCAATTCCGCAGGGCATTTGACTCGAGATGAATTCGCCGTAGCTATGTATCTCATTCGACTGCAGCGAGGCAAACGGGACGGTCGAGACTCACTGCCCGCTACATTACCTCCGAATCTGATCCCACCAAGTATGCGGAATCAAATTAGACCTACTGCTGTCCCAACGGCACCAGCTTTTGAAAATCCAGCACCATCTCTGCCCAAGTCAGCTGCGGAGGATTTGTTTGGTTTAGATGCCTTGTCAACACCTATCTCAGCGCCAATCCAGGCACCCCAATCAACCGGAGGTTCTACGTCACTTACCGGAAGCCGTCAATTTGATTCGGATCCCTTTGGAAGCAAAGTTTCAGGAAGCCCGACTTCTTCAAGTTACCCTGCAGCACAACAGTCTAATGTGTTCAAACCTTTTACACCATCTTCATCGTTTGGTCAGGCCTTGACCCATAATGCAACTGGCGGGTCCAGTGGTTCAGGGCCATCACAACCAAGAGGTGTCCCGCAGCAGACTTCCTCTGCTACGGAAGACCTGTTGGGTGACAACGATCCAGAAGTCAGTAAAAGGTTAACCAACGAGACAAGTGAACTTGCAAATTTGTCAAACCAAGTTGGGAGTCTCTCAAGACAAATGCAAGAGGTCCAAGGCCAGCGAGCTACATCTCAGAATGAGTTATCGCAGGCTAGCTCTCAGAAGCGGGAGTTCGAGCAGCGTTTGGCCCAACTTCGTTCACTATATGAGCAGGAAGTTAAGGATGTTAGAAGCTTGGAAGAGCGGCTTACAGCTTCCAGAAATGAAACGAAGAAGCTACAGACTGACATCGCTATGCTCGAAGGGACTTATCAAGATCTTCAAAATCAGCACCGACAAACTGTGACTGCATTGCAAGCTGACCAACAAGAAAATGCAAGCTTGAAGGAACGCATGCGAGTTATCAATGGAGAAATTTCGCAGCTAAAGCCATCGTTAGAAAAGTTGAGGTCAGAAGCTCGCCAGCAGAAGGGTCTAGTTGCAATTAACAAAAAGCAGCTAGCAACCAATGAAAACGAACGGGAAAAACTGAAAAGCGAGGCTGAGGATTTGACGAAAAGCATTGAAGAGGATACGAAAGCGCTTGCGGCTGCATCTAAGGTGTCGAGTACCCCCCAAGTTTCGAGTCCTACTCCATCTACCATAAGCGCCAACAACCCTTTCTTTCGTCGCCACGGAAGTACGGGTGAGACGCCTATTTATGGCTCTGCTTCAACCCCAAGTCAACAGGGTGAACGGTCTTTTGAGAACGTCTTCGGCCCTGTCTTCGGCGCTACGACCACAACGAATGAAATAGCACCCCCAACAACCTTCCGGAAGAATAGCGAATCTCGATCATCAGTACCTTCAACTTCACCTAAAATTTCAAATCGAGAGATTCCACAGGCCAACGAAATTCCACCGCCACCGCCGGAGTCAAGACAGATAAGTTCTAGCTTTTTACCTTTCCCTAGTGACCATGAGGAATCTGTCAGCTCATCCAGAAAAGTCTCGGCTCCTAATAGTAGATTTGGTGATGGCTCTACTACAGGGGCTGATACTCCCACGAATTATATGGGCACGACTCCGACTGGTTCATCTGCAGCAGGCCAGATTGAGACTGCCAGAGGGGCTTCGCCCGAATCAAATCATAACTCTACCGCTCCTGCTGCTGCTGCTGCTGAATTTAAAGATTCGGTTCCAGGCGCTTTTCCCAGCGATGAACATTCCAGTGTTCTAGTCACATCTACAGGTGGAAGTACACAGAGCGAGAAAGCTGCTGCCGACCCTTTTGTGATGAACAAAGAACCAGTCCGATCTGGAACCGCCAGGGATGACTTTGACGCTGCCTTTGCTGGATTTGGAACCTCAGCTAAATTACAAGAGCGCTCTAATACTGGGAATTCTTCAGCTGAAGGCTCAGCCGGAGCCGCCTCGGGATTCCACAAAGAATTCCCCCCTATCGCCGAACTAGAGAATGACGATGACAGCGATAGTGCTAGTGAGAGAGGTGGTTTTGATGATGATTTTGCCCCTGCCTCTCCTAGTCACAACAGGAAAGTGAGTTCTACAGAGGTTACGAGTGCCTCACAACCTGTAGCCAATACGAACAATGATTTTCTTGGAGCAAGACCGATGGTAGCACAGAATACAACCGCAACGACCTTGGATGGGAACCCTCCTACACCTGGTGCACAAGCATCTCCTCCCACTTATGATAAATCAGTTTCACAACATGACCAAGCTCAATCACAAGCACAAATGTACTCTGGCCTTCTTCCAACACGCGAAGATCCCACCTCGCCACCGACAGCATCTGTAGATCATGCTACGAGTCAAAAACCCTTCGGTGTACCTCAAGTTTCTTCTCAACCAGTGCCACCTCCCAAAGCTCCCTTTGCCGATGATTTCGATGATTTCGATGATTTTGATGGTTTAGAGGAGGCTAAAGAGGGTGGTGATGCTGATGACGATTTTGCTAATGTCTCATCTCTTGACCGATCAACTCTTGATGACTTCAACCCAGTTTTTGACAGCCCACCAGCTTCCAAAGGCTCTGAACATACCGCTCAGGGCACCACTGTATTTGGAGATACCAGCGGCTTCGATTTTAGTCAGTCGCCGCGCCAACTTACTCAGTCGTCAACAGCCACTGCTCCGGCAAATCCTGTAAATGACAGTCATGATTGGGATGCCATATTTGCCGGACTTGATGGTCCAGGAACAGCTGTAACTGAAGGCACATCCGAGTCAAAACCTATCGGTAATGGTACCACCTTAATCTCACCTCCCGAGAGACCTCAAATTGGAAGAGCTCTTACTGAGGCGGGTGAACATGATGATCCTATTTTGAAGAATTTAACTGGAATGGGATATCCTAGAAAAGAAGCATTGGCTGCGTTGGAGAAGTACGATTATAATTTGGAAAGGGTAGGTTCTTCGTGATGGATTGAAACAGGGCTAACAGCATATATGTAGGCTGCAAATTATCTTGCCAGTCAGTCCTAGGTTGTTAGGGGACTTGTGAAGAGGGACCTTTCGAGATGTGCATAACTTTAATGTCGGTTGATAATGTACTTTATGACAGCATGCGAGGATGTTTTCAATTGCCTCAACCTTCTTTTCCTTCCTTGTGGAATCGAACAGGATTGAAATTAAATTTGATTTAACAAGCAATGTGAACAAAATTAAATTGCGTATCTTTGAGAGATGTTACGGTATATATAAATCGCCAAATTTATTCCATAAGTCCTCGATAAATCCATACAAATAAATCATGGATTGACTTCCCAACGCCTCTTTTGTCCCATCTCCATATTCCCCATATACATCTACTTCATATCATACATGACATGGTCTATCTAGGCGGTATAATAGGCTACCTTCCGGTGTAAAATCGCCTAGACTTTAGCTGGGATTCGTCTTCGAAGCTTAATGGTTTGCTCGTAAAGGATATCCTTGAATGCGAACAAGAATGCGGCAGTGAGCACACTTTGGGTGACCTTCGATCCAATGCCTAACTTATAAGTACTTATGTATCCAAAATTGGAACCACCTACCTTTGTAGAAACCAGCATAACCTTCCTCATCAGCGATTCTCCTCATTCCCTGCACCATACTCTCCTTCCCTCCATCCCTTCCAGCAACGTGCATACGACTCTTCACCGTAATATACGGATATGTAATCGTCGTAGCAAAAAGCTTCCCCAACGCGCCCAATAAAAAAGCAATTGTAGGTGTAATCCTCTTCTTCTTTTCCAGCACATTCTTCAACTGCTCGAAAATCGTATACTGCAATATGGGATTGACAACCAAGACCAAGGCTGGCACAACCCCCGAGAAAAGAGCCTGCGGCCCCTCCTCTCTAATCAACGCCAAAAGTGTCCCCACTGTCGTTGGAGCTTTAGGACCCTTAACCCCCGGCAACAAACTCTCCTCTGTCTCCTTATTCTGTTTCCTCGTCGTCATCCTCGTATTAACAACCCAGATTGGATTCGTCAACAATACCGTCGCAGATCCTGCAACGGCGCCCGCAATCATAGATTCTAAAGTTGTGAGTCTCTTGGTTGTGCGCCCGGCTGTCACAGCTGCCTTTTCGAACCCTGAACGTGTCCATTCGTACCAGTAGTAGTATACAAAATTTGTCACACTGATGCCGAATAATGCGCTGTCCAGTCCGGCATATAGTCCCGTGAGGCCTTCGCGCTGCACAATCTGCCGTACGGCGTCGAGGAAATTCGAGTCGGCGCGTTTGGATTCGACTTGTGCGCGTGTGGAAAGGGTTATGAGGGGATATCTAGGTTGGGTTGTTAGTCACAGCAGATTTGGCAAAGGAGAAAGCTACGTTAATGCCATAGAGAGGATGCCTCCTCCTGCACCACTGATGGCATGGGCGATATTATCAGATTGTTGTGCTGTTGTGCTTGAAGCCATAATTGCGGGGTGATCTCTCTATAGAGTTCACACGCTGTTTATTGGATTTTGAGAGTATTTTAGTCAGGAGTGGTAGAATTAAACAATATAAAGGAGTCAAAAAGGAGAGTAATGGCGAGGTTCTTGCAAGATGTGTTAGCATATCAACCCTATCTCCGAGTAGTCATTGTACACATCAAACCTGCCGAGGTACCACAGCGTGAATCTTCATCACGTGTTTGTGCCGATCTGTTCAGTGGCCAAAGCGGAGGTCTTTTGCACGTGGATTTTGGCCTCAGATTCCATAAAACTTAATCTCATTTACATTGCTCTTTACGGAACTTATATTCTAACAAATGTCCCTCAATTAGCTATCTTTGTCTCTACCCTTTTTCGAACATATCATCCACATCGCTTTGAGGAGCGTGTGCTTTGAATTCATTTTGTGATTTGAGGGTTGCGCTTTGTTGTTCAGGTGTAGGGAGGGCTGTGTTCTATTTTTAAATGCGAGTTTCATAGCTGGGAGGTCTTTCTTTTTGGGATTTTTGGGGATTTTCACTTCACTATATAAATCTTCTTGAACTATTTCCTTTTTAACGAAGTCGTTCATTGTCATATTTTGGGTTTCTAAGTTCAATTTCCAATTCTATTTCTCGATCGGGTTGAGGGAGTAAGCATTAAGGCTCCAACGTTCAGGACGGCGCTGGTTTCTGGAGCTACGAAACGTCGATGAAAGGAACTTGAGCTGCAACTGGAGTAATGGAGAACTCTACTTCCTCTACCCCGGCCGGTCATGGAGCCTATGTCAATGACTGTGCTACAACAGCCATTCAGCAAATGATACCAGAGAGACGGCTAAATAGCACATCACCTCACTCTGAACCAGATCGAGCACCACGAAGATCACTTCCATCACGAGAAGTCACAGATGATAATTTTGATGACGCTTATGTTGACTTCATCATGCATTGTAATCCATCTGTTCCGCTCGATACAGATACATCTGAGCTGAGAAAATCATTTCGAAGCCCTCCTAAGAGTGATGGCAAAACTTTCAGTTCATTTGCACTGTTTGAATTGATTCGGAAGTTGGAGTCTAAGGAAATCAAGACTTGGGCTCAATTGGCCATCGATTTGGGTGTAGAACCACCGGCTTTGGATAAAGGTCAGAGTGCTCAGAAGGTTCAACAGTATGCTGTCAGGCTGAAGGTATGTCATTCTCACTAGGAACTTTTGAACAAGCTAATATATACAGCGATGGATGCATGCAATGCATGTTGACGCTTTCTTTGAATATCTTTTAAATAAGACCCATACATACTGGACCCAGGTGCCATCTATCAATGAGCCATCCTCGGAGTTTGGTCGTGACGGAGTTACTAGCGAAGAAGATCTTGCTCTTCGCGCATTACTTCCAGAATTTCGACCTAAACGCGGTCGCCGAAAGGCAGAGGACAAGGACATTGATAGCGAGGGAAAATCGCCACAGCGACGTCGTCTGGACTCGCCCACATTATCGGAAGATTTTATGATTGCCAGAGCTTCTCTAATCGGTGGGGGTACCACACCAGCATCTGCTCATCCAAGTTTCAATCACACTTTTGATAATAGGTTGTCTTCTTGGTCTTGGGCTCAGAATAGTACGGAAACTGCTCAAACACCTTTGACAGCTTATCCTCAATCCGCTATGACGCCCGCGTCTAATAGATCCGGATTATGGGCTGACATACCTGAACCTCAATCCGCAATCACACCAAATAAATCGAGATCTCGACGGAAACATGGGCCTACAGTATCGTCAGCATGGAGTAGTTCTGCTGGGAAATTACGCGGCAGACCACCAAGTAATCGATCAGTTACTGATGGCCCATTTTCAATGTTTCCTGCAAACCCAAGTCTCAGAGAGACACCTACTATCAACCTACGAGACAATCCTCTTTCTGCTACACCGATAATAGGCGATTCAGAAATGCCTCATTTCTTCCCACCAAGCACCAGGTCACCAAACCACCTTGCACCCAATCCCACAAATACACCCCCCCCAGAGCGGGCGTCCAAATCGCTTACAACTACAAGTCCCACACCGACACGGCGGTTCCGTTCGATTAGCAACCTCGCCTCCACCCATGGTCCTCCTAAATGGGCAAAACGACAACAGCATCCAAGCCCCCTCTAATCCTCCCCCTATACAAAACCCCACCGCTTTAATGGAATACTTCCATTCCCCTACAGACATAAACTCACATAATCCATTCGTTAGCATCGCCTTCCATCAAGCACCCTCCCCCGAACCAACCACCAACATCTGCGCACTAGAATCACATTTCATATGCGAGATCCTAGCCGCTGAATGGTACAACGCGTCAGGACAGAGTATACCGCGCTGTAGCATCGACGAAGCGGACAAGATCTGCAAGCAAGTAATTCGAAACCTGCAGGCCGAGAGTAGCAGCACGGAAGCCTTTCTCATCAATCTGAGTGCATTGGCGGGAGGGCCGTTGATGGAGAGATTGGTGATGGTTAGGATGATGGAGGCGGGTGGACGGAAAGAATACGAGGGGAGATGGAGGATGAAATTCGGTGGTCTGGAAGGCAGTTTCACGATCCGCGTGTGTGTGGATGAGCGGGCGGAGGAGATGACGGGGAATGCGGAGGCGATGGAGGAGAGCTGGAAGAAACAATATCTGGATCTACAGTTGAGGATTCGGGATCGTGACGAGAAGGTGGGGAGTCTAAAGAGGGGGTTGTTAGATGCTTTGGTGGAGAGTAATCAGTATTCTCGTATCTGATTTTCAGGGTTGCTCTTATCCCCTTTGGATGTTGGGAGCTTCGGTTGGATGGAGCACAAGAAATAGTACATATAATGAAAATAGTTAAAATCTCAAGTACGAGTACAATAAGAGAGAGCTATAATGAGATAATATAACTTATATGATATAAGAGATAGATAAAAGTCGAAATAAAGCTGAAAAAA